>CAHIKZ030005627.1:1660000-1737500 GCA_903632075.3 Acanthosepion pharaonis
GTTAACCGATTCTGTGTCGATTACTCTCAAGACCACTGTATCACAAACTTATTAAAAATTTGACCAAATAAGCAATAAATGATTAATATTCATAAAATTTTGAAATGAAAAAAAAAATTGAGCAGAACTTTCTCTTTCATTTTTAATTTGCAGTTTTCCATTTGCGAAAATTCTTCCTAGCCAAATATTCTAAGCATCAGTAAGTTGATGTTTAGTTAAATGCTTTCTTTTATTTACCAGTAAATCTCGGCTGAAAGCACATTGCCTACTTTTTTTCTTGGCAATGTTTCTTAACGCTCAACTATTCTAGTTGTTGCTGCTGCTGTAGTTAAGAATCGACATTTGTTTTGTTCTTTTCTTCCGAATATCTTGGAAACTATTTATCTCTCGTACATACTCCACTTTGCCAAAAAGACCCAAGTGCCGGTTGTCTGGGCGCAAGTAACATAATTCCTGGTTTATTAGCCAATCTGACTCACACTTTTCCAGATATTCATAACTCTTTATCTCTTTTTCGTGCTTTTCACTTTGGTTTCCTTAAGGCAATATTATTTACTGTTCATGAAAAAAATACAAGGTGCGATGGATAAATTGACGTCTAAATTACGCATAAAATTAAAATAATACTGACAAGTGATGTTAATAGGCAGATTTACCGATATTACACAAAAATATCTTGAAATGCTAAACAGTAAATTTAATTGATAAAATCGCCATTGGTTCGAACCACCACCTCCAGACGACTTGAGATTTCCTGCATCTCTTCTAGATTTTCATCATCTTTAAGTTGGTGGATGCCGCCATAATCCTTACCTTCAGTTTATCTTACATATGACAAGGAATTTCTTGGGCTTTCACTCAACTGCGCCCTGCACATGATAATCAAGGGTTTGAAGTTTGGGGAATTAGATAGCCAGATGCAAGGGGTGACGTGATCACAGAAATTGTCAGGACTGTGTTCTCCTGCTTGTGTGATATGGCACAGAGTCCTGTTTTTTCTCATTTTTCACTGAGCTGTTTTGAAAATAAAATCGCACATACTTTACGTAGATAAAGCCCTTCGTAAGATGTGGGCTGTACTTGTTAGTACAATGTTTTGTATTTCTCTAAGGCATGGGCTATCAGGGATTCATTCAATGAGTCTATTGGAATATTTTACAATCAACCCGTGGGCTCCAACTACAATTGGAATTGGTGATGTTCTCATGCGCCATATTTTTGAGATTTCAAATTCAATGTCCTTGTATTTTGATAGCTTTTTGAAGATCTTCAAAGATACATTGCAGTCTGCAGGGAGTGCCATATCAATAAGGAGGCATATTTTTTGTTCGCGATCTCTAAACACGATGTCAGGCCGATCTTTGATTGTTCTGTCAGTGTATTACTATTATTATTATTATTATTATTATTATATGCGAAATCTGTCTAGATTACTGAGATGAGGTATTATATACACTATTTACATTATTCGGACTATTGTTCTCATCTTTGTCGCCATATTTATTACAACGTTTCGGCCCTTCAGTATCAGTCTATATTTCTGAGATGAGGTATTATGTACACTATTTACATTATTCGGACAATTGTCCTCATCTTTGTCACCATATTTATTACAACGTTACAGCCGTTTTACGCTCCGGCATTCTTCAGGTGGTTGGAATGTCGAACTGAACCATTTATTTCGCTCACAGGGGTAAACTGTTCTAGTTCCACGTGCCATATTTAATGGATGTCAATAATCAGTTATCTCATGCTAAATCCCCTCACCAAGTTAAAGAACACATGGCACAGTGGATAAAGACGTTGTTTAGATCCAGTGAAGGAACCAAAGAGTGTGAGTTCAATACCATTTTAAGGCAGAGGAGAACTTGGAGAGGGGGAATTAACAGGAGATAACGTACATCCATTAAAAACATGGCATGTGGAACTAGAACAGTCTAGCTCTGTGAGCGAAATAAAGGGTTCAGTTCGACATTCCAGCAACCTGAAGAAGGCCGAGCGTACAACGGCTGAAACGTTGTAATGAATATAACGACAAAGATATGGACAATAGTCCGAATAATGTAAATATTCGAAATCTTATAAAAAAAAAATTCATATACGAGAATAATGTTGGCAAAATTAAACTTTTTTTCTCTATTTATATTTTTATCGATTTTGTTAATAATTATCTCATATTGTGATAATGGAAGATATGCCAAAAAAAGATGACTTGTTGCAAGAATCTGGACAAAACATTAGCAAAAACACAAAAAACTAAATGAAATTCCATAGAATATATTCCCAAGCACATCTAAATAAATACATTTAAAAGTTTAAAATTTCAGTGTCCCTTCTCGTTCTGGGATTTCACCATGCATCCTAACAGCACTAACAAGCCAAGTTAAAAGTATATTATAACAATAAAGAATTTTAAAAAATCCTAAATGCTATCTCATTGACATGGCTATAACGTTTGATAAAAAAAATAAATGATCTTAGCAAAAGAATTTGACAATATTTCAAAAGATAAGGACTTCGGAAAAGAATTTCAGGAACGTGACATGTAAATGTAACAAACGTTTCAGTAAAAATAGGCGCACTAGATTATTAATAATAATAATACTTGTACACACTATGCAAATATGTGAGGATGCACGGTGGATTAATGGATAGCGGCTGGGATTGAGGAATCAGAGGGCTGAGTTCGAATTTAAGTCGAATCCATTACATTCACTTACGTGCTTATATCCTTTGTAAAAGTCTGAATCCTCTTCTACACGCCTCCAGAGTAAATAGCTGGACAGACCGGTTTCAAAAGGTTTGGATGGTAACTGGTCTACCGCAGAAAGAAATGGCAAACTACTGAGGGGGAAAAAGACCATGTATCTTTCGAACATAGCACGTAACTGACTGTACACCCAGATAACGAGATACAAAATATTGTTTTCATGTGCTCCACTCACATTCTCTCTCTCCTCTCTCTCTCTCAATGTAAATTACTCAATAGCTTTCATTTCCACCTAATAGACTTGGTAAATTATTATATCAAACCAAAAACGGGAAATAATAATAATATTAATGGCGGAGATAGGATTTTTAATTTTCAATATTATTAATTTATTAAACGTATTTTCATCAGGAAAATTTAATAAATAGTGATATGAAATTGAAAGTATTTCAACGAGTTTAACTTTTGTTCGCTTCACTTTTTTAATTATTTTTATATCGTTTTTATTTTCACTATCATTATATTAACGTCGACAAGTTATTTAAATTATTGAAAATTACGCATTATCATTATAGTAGTAGTAGCAAAAATAATATTTATATTATTAAACACATCTGATGCTTGAGTACTACTACTAGTAGGAGTTGTTGCATATAACTAAAACCTGTGTAGTTAATATTTTCAGATTAGGCTATCATTAATTTATCAAGGACAATAAATTTCCGCTTTCTCCTGAAAAGCCTCAAGCATTATCAAGGTAAGAAATTAATAATTAATTGCGAAATTACATTACACAAAACACTGTAAACAGAAAAATAAAAACCTGCAAGAATCGATGAGATTTTCAAAGTTAACAGATACAGATTTATCAGATTTTGATGCGTCGAAAATTTTCCTTTTTTTTATTAAAGAAAATATGAACAGAGAAACGCTTTTACGTGATTATTTGAACATATATATATATATATATATATATATATATATATATATATATATATATTAAAACAATTGGGTTGGGTGAAAATTTCCAATATTGGTCTTTAAATGTTTACGATTTATATTAATGTCCATGTGTGCATCTGTATTAAACGAAATGGTTTCCGTAAAAACGTTCTAATATTGATCATTTTTGTATTTCTATAGTAATCGAATTGCGAGGCTTAAAAAGTATTAATACTGACCGAGTATCTCTTTATGGAAGGTCAATCATTTATACTGAACAAATTGTTTACAAACCTATATTCCTTACCAAATATATTAAGGCGAATTTTATTCAAATCTACATTTAACAACCCAGTTTGCTTACAAACCTGTACTTCTGATCAAACAGCCGTATATTTAAGGCGAATCTTATTGACATCGGTATTGAACAAATTGGTTTTAAGTGAATTAACTTTATAGTGGTTAAACAATATTACACTGAGGGCCAATTATTTGATAATTTATATTAAATAAAATAGTTTTCTTCAAAGGGTTTAATACTGATCTGACCATCTTATATTGAAGACCTCTCCTTTTTAAAGTACTATATATTTGTCTCGGCCCACGAATACCATCACAAGGAAAATTATTTCATGCCTTTTGCGCTTGTTGATGTACTGCGGTTATAAATCAGGTATTTGAACGAGTCAGCGGTCGAGCCATGCATATTTAAAAGGGGACAGATGTATCGATTGTACCGGCCAGGTAAGTTGTAATGACATCTTTTAGAGCATGTTAAATACACGTGAATCACGTTTGCAAGCATTTTCCTCATCGGTACATTTACAGGAATGGCAGCCGAACAGCTTGAACAATAGGCTGCGCTCAGGTGATTCATTCGCAAACCGCAAACAAACGTATAACATCACACATTATCATCGCAATGTTTGGGTCTCTAAGTTGTGGGCAAATACACTCTGAAAGATTTCTCGCTGGATACATTATAAATTAAACAATACGGAATTAAAAAAAAAACTGAATTTAATATTACAAGAATGATTAAAGGAAGAGTTTAATAAGGAAAGCAATTATGATTTATTTTTTCTGTTGTAGTTTTAATAAATTTCAATTTATTTTATTATCAAAATATGCTTCTTTTTGTATATGCCATGTCCGTTTTGAATGTTGTCGATCATGGCTCTCCACAATTTGTTATCCTTTGGAGCTATTATTAAACTTTGTCATTACGCTAGTTTTCCTAAATCATGTCCTATCTATTAAACATGATTGCGAGTTAGTTTACACATTGTTGTCCATCTTGCTTTCCAAGCACTTTTTCGTCATTATGTACTCTAGAAATTTCAACTGTCTCTACTTGATGTTAAATATGTCCTTTTTGTTTCCATTGTCACTAGAACTTCGTTGATATTCAAATGTTCGGTCCCTGGTATTCTCAGCATCCTTTTGCAGAAGCACATTTTCTATTTCTTCAAGTCTCTTCTTCATCTGTGAGGTGATTGTTCAACATTCACTGCCATAGAAGAGAACTGAAATTTCTAACAGTTTAGTACTCATTTTCTTTTGTTTCTAACGAAATTTTGCCACAGGCATAAATGATAAGAATTCTTCCAAGGAGAAAAATATATATATATATATATATATATATATATATATATATATATATATATATATATATATATATATATACATATATAATATTCTTGTAGTTGCTAAAGACGTTGCAACAGTAATAGTAAAGATTATGATAATATTAGCCCTTTTCTTCAAGGGAAACATTTGGCATTTACTGACTGAGCAACGTTTGCTACTCGAGTTACGCTTTTCTTTATTTCATGGCCATTGGACTGGTATCAAAGTGTAGTATCTGTTCTCCTGATCTCTAATGACATTAACTGTCTCCTTATAAGGAAATATTAGGTATTTTTGACCGATCAGCTAGTGCTACCTTCTGTTTAAGCAATTTGTCAGAATCCGCTTCAATATTGGATGTCTATCCAGGCTGCTAAATATCTGCCATCATTCTTTACAGTATTGACGAGAGTTGGTTTCTAACCTTTTGTTTGATGTAATGTGGGATGTCAACATCTTTATTATGTTATTAATTTCGCTTCGTGTTACATTTGTCATCCATTTTAACTGCTGCTGGTGCTGTTGAAAGTACTGAAGTGGTTTCTGTTATTTGGTACAGTTCTTTGTGATTCTGTAGCGCCAGCCCATAATGTTCACAATAGGATGGTCGTAACTAAGACATATAGGCTTCTTTTTTCTGGAAGCCATTTCCACCACTGATCTGAGAAAACGATTCTATACAGCTTACAGTTAAATTTATATACATTATAGGCAATCTTTCTTTGTTTCTAACCTAGAAATTCCCTTTCCAAGTTTTAACGCTACCTGTTTTGCATAATTTTAGTTTTTCTTTTTTTAAATCACACTATTTTCAACCAATGATATAATATTTGATCAAAAAATGAGAGTAAGGCATAATCTGTTAAAATAATGATCACTTCGACTCTTAGATATACTTTTCAATAGCTAGTAATCAGCATACTCGGTAAAACATTGTAAAGTATTTCTATTGTAGTAGGCAACATTTAATATATAAAATAAAATTCCTGAAAACATCAATTCCTTATCATCTCCCTAGTATCTGAATAAGATTAACACCGACAATTGTCGACTAAACAATTATTGGAGCATTCAAAGTAGATGAAGGATTTAAACTGAACTATTGTGATTCTATGAACAAGACTTTCCTTGTATTGTACAAGTTTCAATCTCGCAGTTTCAAATGGAAAATGTGTAGTTGTGTACGGTAATTCTTCTTATGTTAGCTCACACGTGAATTCTTTGAATATAAAAGATTGACAGGAGAGAAGATAATGCAATGGCCATCACCAAACTGTGATCTGAATCCGATGAAAAATTCATGGTCTGTTGTGAAGATGAAATTATATGTAAGTGGAAAAAATATAACAGGAAAGTGGATCCATGGGAAAGCAATTGAAACTATTATGTCGGAAACTGAACCTACTGAATTAAGGCAAAAGAATAAAATTAATAGCTAATAGATTACTGGCTCTTACCGAGAAGTGTCACGATATTAAAATGTAAAAGATTCAAAATCATATGTATTTGTTATTTGTTCTATTATAGGTGTTGATCAATTTTTGATGATTTTATGACTTTCTTATTGAAGTAAAAAATAAATTCTGAAAAACGTGACAAGCCATCGAAGAGGCTCCACCAAAATGAATGACAATACTAGCGCATACCTAACATCACCTCTAAACCGTTATAGTTGCATTGGCGTGGGTACATTATACGAATAGATGACGGTCGACTATCCTGGATCCTTCTATGTGAAGATCTGCTCCAGGAAAAAGCGCCTTCTAGACAGACCTCAACTACACAAAAAACATGTCGGTAAAAGTGACCCAAGAACCGTCGGCATCTACACACGCAGATCGGAACCTGTAGGTCTGGAATGATCATTCTGAAGACAGGTGGTAAAAAGACCCCTCTTCAAATTCTAAGTGACATTTCCGTAACAGCCAGATGTGCATCGGCAAATGAAAGCCCAAAGTCTAGCAAACAGACTAGCACCAGTCTTCGTTTTCGCTAAGTGTTACCGCGTCGACTATTCTAGAATAGACATATATAGACTCTGCAGACGTTGCATCCGAAGAATCGTCTAGAAATCTACTTCATAATCCCCCGATACTGAAGCATATAACGCGAACGATGCATGTGCCACTGTATATGAGTGTATGTTGAGGGTTGATAGTTGACTTATTGCTAAAACATAGTTTGGCAGAAGGTTACATCAGCGCTATACACAGGGAGATCGAAGAAATATATTAGCAGACAATCGGACTACGGTAGGTGTCCCAATAAGCAATATAAGCTAACATTATCCTGGCACGCGTCTACATATTTGGATCGCACATTAACTAATGAATTTACATCAGTAACAATCTTCTTTGTAGCTTGTCTTCACGGCTAATTTCACATGTAGTTTCATCAAAAAATAATTCTCTCTTTCTATCTATATATGTGTATACGAACGTGTGTATACGTGTGAGTATGTGTTTGTGTTTCTCTTTTACTTTTTCTATAACAATCTCCCTTGATTTCTCTTTTTCCATATACATATATGGAGTAGTAGATGGCGGCTAGGATTGACAAATTGGAGAGCCGAGTTCGAATTCCCGGAGTGAATAGCAGCACAAACTGGGTTCTATAGCCTTGGAAATTCTAAATTCAAAACATGTGGAGGGTCGTTTGTGGACCTTGTGGCATGTAGTGCACAAGGTCTCTGTATTCGGCCCTTCAATAAGTGTGGTTGGTTCCGCACAAAGCCAACACTACAATAATCATATATAATGTATTGGTGTCTGGCTGTCGGTTCTGAGTTGCTTGGCTCTCATACGTCGAATACGACAGAGAGTCTATATATATATATATATATATATATATATATATATATATATATATATATATATATATAAACTAAAATATATAGATAAAAAAATAAAATAAAAAAAAAAAATTAATATATAAGATAAGAAATAAAATAAAAGATAAAAATAAATAAAGACAAGCAAAATAATTTAACCGAAATAAACAAACAAATAAACGACTTCCGGCAAAATAACCGCCCAAAAAGACTACCCACAATGCACCACTGACCCGTATATAAAAATAACCGAGAAAAAAAATCAGCACCCATGGCCTGACGATTGCGTCTAGCATGAAACAGACTGTCGCCTCTATGTGTTGACTTTTATAGTTACACAAACTACATCTGATATTGAGCATTTTATCCCATTCATATATATATATATATATATATATATATATATATGTGTGTGTGTGTGTATATATATATATATATATATATATATATATATGAATACTCGTCTGGAAAAACGTCGCATAGCACAAATTGTAGTCATGCCAAAACAAATATATATTAATGGGAGCTGGAAAAGGAGTAAAACAGTCTTTGTTCGTTTTGTTATGATTTCTACTTTCGATTATTTATGGCCAGGCTATTTATATTGTTCATTTTATCTATTTATTTACTAGCAGCATGGCCCTGCGTTGCCCGTGTTTGATTCAAAAATCGTACGACTCATACAGCAATCGCTATCACTTGACTTAAAATATTTGTGCCCTTCCTTGCCTTTAAAAGAATGTCCTTTGCCGTGCTGATGTTACTACATGCCTCACCTCTTGCCTATCTCACACTGCGAATTCTTTCTAAGCTCTATGCTAAACATTAAATCTGTTACGAAAAAAGAACTAAACAAAATAAACACAAAATAAACACAAAACGATTTAAAGCTGAAAAATGAATGTTAACAACAAATACTTTTACACACACAACCCAGTTCTGCGGAATCAGAATCAACGTTGAGTTTAAGCAAGCGAATGAGCCAATTGGAGTAAAGTGCCATGCAGATTTAAATTTTTCCCACTTGTGACGAATGCAGCTATCGATTTTTTTGTATGCTGGCATGCTAGTTAACATTTGCGTCAGTCAGCTGTTGGCTCTCACGCTGGCCAATAGAATCTTCCTGCCTATTCGTGGCAGCCAGCTATTGGTTCTCACTACATGAAAACTGCCGTAGAAGCATGAAAAAATCGATTATTTCCACTATCGATGGGAGTTGGGAAATGCCAAGTCGCCCTTGGCCTTCCCGCTAACTTGGAGCATGTGTAAGGAAGGAGTACATTTTTATTATCTTTAGCAACAGATTGTATATATGACACTCTTCCACTTAAGATCTTCGGTGAATACGCATACCAAAAGACGTGCAAAGCAAGAATCCTCATTGAAAATTCAAATATTCATCGTAACTGATGAGAATTTAGGGTCAGTCCGCTGATTATTAAATGTTAATAACTTGGACTGTGAAGTATTGAGTAGTACAAGGTCAGATGAATAGATCGGCTACCAGAATCTGTTTATCTTCATATTTGAAGTAAACCCATACATGTTGGTAACATCTGCATTGATATTTACATATTTACTGACAATTTGAGGGTGTACTTTGTCCATTAGTGAAAAAAAAAATGCAGAAAAGAGTAGGAACGAATGTTGACTCCTGTGTGACCATTTATATCCTTAACCTCAGATATATATATATATATATATATATATATATATATATATATATATATATATATTATTTTGCCCATTCACATAGTTATTCACTTGTGTTGTATATTTAATTTTGTTTAGTTTTCTTCGAATCTCACTTATCATATTTAAAATTAATTTAATAGATTTAGGTAGTGGTCCACAATTTGGTTACAGGTAGTGTAGTAGGTAGCACACACACACACACACACACATATATATATATATATATATATATATATATATATATATATATATATATATATATATATATATATATATATATGATAAAACTAGTTTTAATTCTACTATTTTTATGGGAAAATGTGCTCGATATCAGTGATAGGGCGTATGTAAATATAAAATAGACATTGATGTGAAATGAAGTGGCGACAGTCTGTTGCATACTTGAACGCAATCTTCAGGGTTGTGAGTTGGCTCGGCGATTTATATATGCAGGTCAAATTTAAATACGTGTAAGTGTTTATGCAATTACTATATCATCAATATAAACTGAAGTTCTATGATATGCATGTAAGATATCTGCTTGAATTTGTACCTTTTATTTTTTTTCGAAAAACATTAGATGTATCGCGATTCATTAATAAATAATGTTTAATCCAATACATTTTATTCATTAATGCGATAAAAATGGTCATATTAAAAAATATTTCATAACAAATATTTCAATTCATACCAAGAAAAGAAATGACAAATAAAATATATTATGGTAAAACGCCAATATCGGAATACAGCAATGATTAAAAATAAAAAATACACACAGCTATATTCTGTTATACTGCATGAAACTAAACTAGAAAACATTAACATTATGCTTCTGCCTTAAGGGCGTCGATCAGAAAATTTTGGCAAACATAGGTATAATTATTTGGCATAAATTATTGTAAGCTAAATAACATAAGCTTACAGACACATCATGATCACTAAAGTTAACCAATGGCGAGTCTGCACAGTAACTATATGGGTGACCGCTTGGGAATATAAGGTTCTCTAACCTCGGATGTGCGGTCGGTGTAATGGATAATGGCTTGGAATTTTTAATTGAAAGGCCGAGTTCCAATTCCTGCCAAGTTGGTTATATTCATTTACGCACCAATATCCTTAGCTATGAATCCACCTGTTTTAACAAGCTATGGGGTAATTATTAAGAATCGTATTAATAAAACCATTATTATCTCCAAAAATCATTAAATAAAAAAAAACTGCATAAAACATATTTAGATTTCTTTATTTAATAACCCATACGAGTTGATATGCTGCTAAAGGAAGACAACCACCCAACCAAATATTAAAGACATTTTCTAGTTCATTAAGAATAATAAGTTAATTATAGGATCAAATGCTTAGAATTTGTTAAGGTTACCTGGGTCAGTTTAATTACAGGTGTTAGCTAAAATGAAAATATTCAAAGACTCTAGTCAGAAAGACAGAGAGTGTATAGAGATATTAAGCATCAAGATCTATGAAATATATACCTACTTTAAATCTTGGAGTAATAACAAGTTTTATTAAGTGGATTGGCCTGCAGGAAAAAAAAATCCATATTTCAGCAGACAGGCTTTGCTACGCGTATCGACCACAACTCGCAAGCAGTTTGGATAACTGACAAACACGTGATTCTATCGTGAATATCATTTCCAAAAGCCCGGATGGATTTTCTCTGCTTACCGACACTTTCAGTTCGTGCCAAAACATGCGGCCACCCATTTTCACTTTACATCTGTGAAAATCATTTTTACTTTTTCATTCGTATGATCCAAAATTAGTTTATTTATTTGATTGCGCGTGGGCTGTTGATGGCGAATTACATAATGGTGTCGAGCTGGTCACGTCTTCCCAAACCTTATGGAGTCTTTTATTTTGTAGAGTCTCGTAAATGCATTGAAAAATAGTCAAATAGTTTCGTTCTAGCACAAAATATATATATATATATATATATATATATATATATATATATATATATATATATATATATAATAAATGTATCTATAAAGAGACACATGTGATTTGGTCATGGGGCGTAGATACATACTCAATAGCAAGCTTTTTTCTTATATATATATATATATATATATATATATATATATATGTGTGTGTGTGTGTGTGTGTGTGTGTGTGTGTATTTGCTTAAAATCCCACATATTTATGGGGAAAACTGATCAATATTGGAAATGGATCATTTATAAATATAGACATGAAGATCTCATTGATCTATCTATCTATCTATATATATCTCTTTATATATATATATATATATATATATATATATATATATATATATATATATATATATATATATATATATATATATATATATATATATATATATATAAATGCTGTTCGATAAAAGTGACTCACCTGATTTTTTTACTAAATGTTCTCTTCTTCGATGAAACGGAAGTTGAGCGAAATTCAGAGGATAAGCAATCTAAAATCCGAAGAAGAATCTTTGAAAAACATTATAAAGTACAGGCTCTCAAGAAAGCAGTTGAGCAACATGCTCCATAAGTTTTCTATGGGGTTGAGGTCAAAGGATTGGGGCGCCCATGTCATAAGACTCACCTGCTTCTCATCAAATTATTCCTTCATCAATTTTGATTTGTGACAGGAAACATTATCCTGCATAAAAATAAGCTTGGTGGGGTCGATTTGCTCCCTTTCAGCAGAAGGGAGCAGACAAGACTCTAAAATTCTCTTGTACTGCTCGCACCTGAGGGTCATTTCAATAGGTTTCTAGAAACCAGTTCCAGGAAAATAAAAGCATCCCCAGAACATTATACTGAACGGACGCTTGACAGTACTTACTGCTAAATTCAAAGAGCTTTCAAAGCTTCTTCTTCAGATTTTAGATTGCTTATCCTTTGAATTTAGCTCAACTTTCGTTTCATCGGAGAAGAGAACATTTAGTAAAAAAAATCAGGAGACACTTTTATCGAATATCACTGTATATATATATTGGTACGGACTTGGAATTGTATATTACGATACATATATATATCAAGATCAAGATCAAAAAAAATTTTTGGGTTCAGTAATTTCAATTTCCGACATAGTAATTTTAATTACTTTCTAATACATCCACTTGACTTTTCTATTGTTTGCCACCTTTGTATAATTTCATCTTCACAACTGACCGTAAATTTTCGATCGAACTCAGATCAGAGTTTGATAGTGGCTATTCCATTATCTTCCTTCCATAAAATCTTTATGCTCAAAGAATTCAAGTGTAAGCTTACATAAGAAGAAACATAATCGTATATAACTATACACATCCCTTTGAAACTGCGAGATTGAAACTTGTACCATTCAAAGAAAGTCTTGTTGATAAAATCGCAACATTTCAGTTTAATTCCTTCATCTACTTTGAATGTTCCAGCAATGTTTTAGTCGACAATTCTTGCCCATATAACAGTACCGCCTCTTTGTTACCTTCCTATAGTCACAGGTATGTCTGAATTATAAAATCCATCGTTTGCTCCATCAAGTCCATCAAATATCAATCAAGATTCCTACCCGAAAATTAATTTAGAAAAGTCAGTTTCCATGTATTTCTTGGTTAAATGTTTCCGTATTAAAATATTTGTTTTAGTGAGAAATGTTTTTCACAGATTCCTTTACGGAAAGTATTATACACCTTTTGTTCTTCTTGACTGCCTCAATTCCAGCAGTTTCAAAGATCTGAGCTATGGTCAAAAGTGCTTGCTTCGCTATAACTCGCTTTTTAGTTGCTCGAGAAAGCAAATTCTTAAAGCTTTTTCCTTTGCTTCGAGTTCTCAACTTAGTTATATTTTCAACAGCCTTCTTTATCGTTTGACGATCTCTGTGAAGTTCCTTTCATAACTCCAATGTCGACCTTCCCTAACTCAATAACTTTGTTATTTTCTGTTTTTTTTCAACATAAGTTAGTCCATTCATTTACCCATGTTTCAACATATAGCCGAAAAGAATAGAAAAATAGATTTTATAGGTCTAAACGAATATTTGTTTAATCTGCATACAAAATTTAGTCAGTCCATTTTCGTAAATTCCAAATATCTCAAAGACTAACCCGCAAGAATGGCAGAGAATTTATTTGGATATTTCAGTCAGAGTGAAAATGAACGATTTTGAATTGGACAAATATTGGTCTAGATTTTTTTGAGTTATTAAGGTTGATTTGATTTGCATAACTTCAGGCAGGCTGCACACACACACACACACACATATATATATACATATATATATATATATATATATATATATATATATATATATATATATATATAGGAGATACTCAGTGTTCGGGTGTATGAGAAAATATTATTAAGGGGAGAGAACAGAGAAGACAGAAGATAACGAGTAACATTGCAATCTAGTACTGCGTTTAAATTCATAATGTCTCGGTACGATAGAGGAAAGTTCATCAGTTGTTCGTATGGGAATTACTTTACAACGATAGAATACAGAGGTAATGTTTGTAGTTTGTGATATATCGGGTCTTACATGTGAACGTCAGATATGGTGAAGCCAAGGATTGTAGTTTGTCCGTGCAACTTCCCTGGAAGTAACGATATCACAGTCAGAGGATCGCTACATCCTGCCTTTGAGAAAGTTTGGAGGGAGAAAAATAATACGTAAGACACGGAATCAGAAAAGCTTATGAAATTAAGGTTGAAAAGCAAGGCCTGGACAATTCCCGCCCAAACAGAACAAAATTACTCGATTTTCAACCTGATCTGGCTCTTGTAAAGGTAAAGGATAACATGAGGTGACAGGTAGTTTGTAGAGGCGTACAGGGATCTGATCATTTCACCTGCATCTTTAGTGATGGTTCGTATATATGAGATCCACTTGAGGTCATATTTGATTTTGAGGACCAGTACTCTCTGAAGGTATGGTCTCGGTGATGGAATGTAACTAGTTTGGCTTTTGAGACATTGAATGTAATCAACCAGTTTTTTCCCCGCGGGAATTAGTACTAGATCGGAAGTCAGCTGCCAATCTGTGATTGTCTAGAGTGTTAGATGTACACCCGTATATCGTAGCATCATCTGCATAGATATTTGTTTATTTAATTTTGTGTTGTGTGTGTGCGTGCGCGTGTGTAGTGTTTTGTATGTAATTTTGTTTTGTATGCGTATGTATATATGTGTGTTGATAGGATTCATGTAAAAAGCTCTTAGAAAATAATGTTTATAGATAGTTTTCCAAAGTTTATAAGACTTGTATGACTAGAAAATATCAGTCAAATTTGTAGGGTTTTTTTTTTGTTTGTTTTTTTTTTTTACTTAATTTGGAACACTGGTTTGCGATACCGGTTTAAACAGTAATTACACTTATAACCAGAAGACTTTAACTAAAGTCAGCAGAGGGAAAAAGCATATCGTACAAGAAAGACCAAAATTCTTTCACTGGTTATTGTTTGCAAAGAAATTATTCTTACCTATCAATTCACAAGAAAAACTTGGTTTGGTAAAAACAACTGAAGCTTGATTAATAGAAAAATAACGTATTTAATGTTTAGACGTATGGTCTTATAAGTTGGGCACATTTGTCTACAGACATTCAGTGAGTAAGCATGGTCCCAAGCTCAAATGGGAAAGGATTATTCTTTTTTTTTTTTACTGAAAGCAGTTTCCCAGATGATAGACTTCAATTCCTCCGCTTTGATCATGACCAAAGTTCAACTTGGTAAGCAATAAATGCGAACTTTCTAATGTCAAATCGAAATCAGTCTAGATTGTCAAATGGTTCAACAAACTTTGTATTGTCGCGTGCATTTTTAACTTATCTTTCTGCAATGTGTACTTGGTAATTCTTTTGACTTTTATGCAGTGCATTACGGTCAAGTGATTGTTATACGTGTCTGATACATTCGATTCTGAGCGATATTGCAAAGGATAAGACTTATGTACATTCACTGTTATATTTGCGTGGATATCATTGATTTGTCAGAGTTCAAACGATATTTGATCAGGCAAGGTTCTTTAAATATACCACACTCACACAATTGTATATATATATATATATATATATATATATATATATATATATATATATGTGTGTGTGTATGTGTGTGTGTAAATCGAGAGAGCGAGGGAACGAGATAGATAGATAGATAGATAGATAGAGAGATAGATAGATAGATAGATAGATAGATAGATAGATATGGATAGTGTGAGATAGATAGAGACATAGATAGAGAGAAAGATAGAGAGGGAGAGATGGATCTGGATGTGCAACAATTCAATGGAAAATCAAAACATACCATAAAAAATTAGGCTCAGAGACTTTGTTACTTGAAAACAATGCACATTATTTATACTACTACTTGTTATCTAAATATACCTAAATGTTTACCTATAAATAAACAGATAGATAGATAGATAGATAGATAGATAGATAGATACTGTGGACATAGAAATCAATAGAGTACAGTGACCCTGTTTCAACACTCAGGTAATCTTCAGATCATGCGTTACTACTCCGTTCGCGGGTTCCAATAGTGGAGTCACGGACATAAGAGAAGCAAGAAATCACGCCATCATAGTTATTTTCTTGAGGGCTTCTACTTTAGGATATTAATTGTCATTACATTTCGTGTGCCTATTTATTTATTTAATCAATTCGCCCCAAGAATAGCGGCAATGCCACTAAGACGCAAGCGACGAAATCGAGTGAAGGAGAATGAAAATAATTTAGAAGGAACAGGAAACCCAATCCTAAACAGGAAAAAGGCATGAACCACTACTCTTTTTTAAAAAAATGGGGAGGAGATGTGAACTGGAAGGTAGACGAACTTATTTTATTTATAGATATTTAATTTATTAATTTGCTTTGCATATTTTCGCATGTTCTAAATTTTGGTATTTGAAATAGTTTTTTTTTTTTATATTTATGCTATGGAATTGTATGCATTTGTTCATGTATTATAATTTGCTTTAGGTAGTGTAGTAGAAATTTGTTTTCTATATCTACCTATGGGAATTAATTATGCCTTACAGTTAAATTCAATAGAATGCTTTAAGTGTATTGATTTTAAAATACAGTATCTGCAATTCTTAGACGTTTCTCCTATGTGTGTGCGTATGTTTTTTATTTTTTTATTTTTTTTTTGTGAATGGGGGTTTCTTACAGCGTATTTTATAATTTCTTGTTTCACGTTTCATGTTGTGGTTTTCTTACAACCCTTAACGCTTTCGATATAAGTGAAACGCATTTAAAATTATCCTTAGGTAAATTATTTTCAATTATACTCATTAGTAAGTTGGTAGACGTTTATCTTTATAGATCTGACTATAATTTTGACTTAAACAATGCAATTTAATTAAAGCTGCTCTATTTTTTAAGGCGAAGATAATTTGAATATCCACTAAATTTGGAATCCGCTCCGTCAAATGTACGTCAAATTTCAGAAAAAATATCTCCTTTCTTGACAAAAATATGGGTTTTGCGAGGTAAGATAATTGAAACAAAATAGCGATAAAAATAAAAAAAATAAAGATGATAAAATCAATGGAAAACTGAATGATGTCGATGAGGTTACACATCTAGATACACCGAATGTCAATACTAAAATAAATTTGTAGTAGTAACTTTAACCTTTTCTATATATACTTGCAAATGTCAGTTTTTTCTCTGCTACACTCACACACATAGGAACACACACACAAACACATATACAGACACACATACATTATATATATATATATATATATATATATATATATATATATATATATATATATATATATATTCCAGCTATGGGTAAATAACAGGACAGCTATATGGGTAAATAGCAGGACACACTGGGTTCTAAAGCCTTGGATAGCAACTGGTCAAGGAGAAGGACAACTCTGAATTCAAACCCAGAGTGGAGCCCCTAAGGCGGATGAACGGCACATTGTGCTACCTTCCGGCAACATCTGCAGCCGCGCTTTTACCAAACTGTATAGGTTTATCCTCTCCTTTGGACTCTGCTAGCAAGGCCAAGAAGGGGAACTAGATCTCTGGGCAGCCATAGTTCTCCATATATCCCGCCCAGGCTCGTAGCGCACTGCGCTGCTCCATCGTCTCTTGCGACGGACGGATGCCGACGACGACGACGATATATATATATATATATATATATATATATATATATATATATATATATATATATATATATATAATGATAAAAACATAGTTTTAAGATATGTTATACTTATGGATTAAAATGCTCAATATCAGGAATCGCGCTTAAGTAAATATGAAAGTGGACATTGAAGTCAGCACCCAGAGACAACAGTATGTCTCGTGATAAACGCAATCATCAGGTTATTTCTCACGATTTCGTTTAGCAAGAATCAGACTGTCACCACTGATGGTTAACTTCAATGTCTACTTTTAAACACACACACAAAAACATACACCTATATATATATATATATATATATATATATATATATATTGAGAAATATAGTCTTAAGATGTGCTATATTTATGGGATAAAGTGCTCAAAATCAGAGATAGAGTGTGTGTAAATATAAAAGTGAACATAGAAGTCAACACTTAGACAGTCTGTTTCATGTTAGATGCAATCGTCAGGCCTCGTGGCCTGACGATTGTCTCTAACATGAAACAGACTATCGCCCTAATGTTGACTTCTATGTTCACTTATATATATATATATATATATATATATATATATATATATATATATATAGGTGTGTGTATGTATGTATGTATATATATATATATATATATATATATATATATATATATATATATATATATATATATATATATATATATATATAGAGAGAGAGAGAGAGAGAGAAGAGAGAGAGAGATACATTTTTTCGTTCATGTATAATGATAGAAAAGAGAAAAATATTTGATTTTCTTTTTTTTGTTTTGTTTTTTGTTTTTTTCTTTACTTTTAAACTTTTACTAGCTACGTACAATATATTTTTGGGCCGGCTAATAGAAATATATTCCAAATATTTGCAATCGAATTTTTTCAAACAATTTTTGGGTTATCTTTCATGCAGATCTTTTAATAGTCGGAGTTTTCATTGGTATTTTATAATGGCATAGAAAGCATCATCCTCGACATTTCATCCTGCCCAATTCCTCTAACGGAAAAACCTGTGTAGTACAAACAGTTATCACATTATCTTGTAATTATCCTGCTATCTCATGGATTAAATTGCAATACGCATGCATATCATTTGTTTGGCCAGACGATTTCTAATACTAACTGTAAGAAAATTAAATATCCAACTCTCTAACTATAAAATAAAATAAAAAAAAACGAAGTTAAACTAATTCCTAACTCTTAAAATACAAAAAGGAATGTCTACAATAACTAACGATATATGGAACCAATGAAGATTCTCATTTACCATTCACTAGAATGGGAAGACACCATAAAAAAAAATTGGGGATATGGCAAATCTACGTTAAGCGGTTTCTTGAAAATAACTAGATCCATAATTGGCATTGCATGATCACAAGCATTTGAACAATATCTATACACATTGGATCCAATCATACAAATCTCATATATGTACACAAAACCATTTAAAATGGATATTAAATAAATATATTGTCATTTTTCTACACTTTATCTGGTCAAATTATTTCTATTTGAATTTTTTCTTTATATGAAAGCATACTAAAAGGGTTTTTTTTTTTTAAATTATAATCAGTTTTAATGCATAGTGATACGGCAAGGATAAAATCAGGTTTTCTGATAATCTATCAATAAACACTACATAGTCATACGAACAACTAACGTAATAATTATAATTCTTAGCAGAATCGAGAACATCAAATCTTTCTTATTCACAAATGCTCTCATCTTATCTACAAGATCAATATTAACACCTGCAGCCAGTTCGATGATACTCCTTCCTATCCAAGAAGATAAAATCTGTCAATAAAATCTTTTCGATATGCTTAAAGCAATCTATATTACTTTTAAGCAGCTGTCTGACTAACATCGAAAATAAAGCTACTCAATAGATTGGACTTTTTTTTCATAAGATTATATATGCACACGTGTGTGTATGTGTGTGTGTGTATATATATGTGCGTGCGTGTGTGTGTGTGTGTGCGTGTGTACGCGTTATTGTATTCATATTTTTCATGTATTTTTTTTTTAAATTTGTGTGCGTAATCGTGTTTGGTTATCTGTATGTGCGTGTAAGTAACATCTTGTGATATGAATCTGAACAAAACATCATGTCCAGTATTTCCTTACAGTATCGGCTTCTCTTCGAATGAAAGTTTACAACCTCCACTACACTTGTATTTTTCTCTGAGGCCTATTCCTTTCTTACCTTTAAAACTTTGATTCAGCTGACGGATTTTTTTTAATATTAAGTGGTAAGTAAATATATATAGATTTTGCCAAATCCATTCAGACTATTAAAGTTTCTTTTTTTTTTTTTTCAAACTATTGAATTAAATTTGTCCCATCGAAACAAACAATCAAATCTGAGACAACAGATAGGCAAAGTATTAAAACATTCCATATATATAAATAAAAGGAGAATTAACAAAACTTTATTGCTCGGAGAAAGACACCCGAAAGCAGACGACACTTCAGCAGTCATGAATCATAAAAGAAAAAGTCACAATAACAGTGCTGTTTGTGTATATATATTCTCAGTCGTAGCGACAAGATCCAAAGGAGTACTGGGGATTAAATTTCGAGCTGGTTTGGCTGCAGGATTTGCCAGTGTTGAAAAACATCTGATTTCATGGTCCAACTTGGATATTTCTGTCTGGACGTTCTTCCATCGCTTTTCTCTTTGAATAGGCCGTTTTCTTCCCTCTAAATTAACTGCATCTGCGGGCTAACGCGCTCTATCTACACGGAGCAGATGATTATGTGGCGCCAGTGATTCGTCTTTGCTTCTTTGCCTTTGATTTTGATTTGCCAGACTCTATCTATTTGATAATAATAATAATAATAATAATAATAATAATAATAATAATAATAATAATAATAATAATAAAGTTGTCAAAGTACAAGGACCTTGAAATAGAAATCTCGAAAATTTGGCATATGGGAACATCAACAATCCCTGTTGTAGTTGGAGCCCTAGGACTGGTTGGAAAAGATTGCTGTAGACTAATTGAAGAGATTCCTGGAAGTCCATGCCTCAAGGAGATACAAAAATTGTTCTGACAAGTACAGCCGACACCTTACGAAGGGCTTTATCTATGTAATTTAATTCTTTTTTTTTTTTTTTTTTTTTTTTTGTCAGTGGAAAGTATCATGACGCCATTTCTAACCTTAGGTCCCTGGGCGGGACCCGGAAAGAAATGTGTAAACGCCAGAAATCAAAGAAAATAAAAATAATAATAATAATAATCATGATTAGAAATTATCAAGCATGCATACTAAAAATTGTGTTAGACCAAAAGGAAGATTCTGTGATAAATATCCAGAAACAATTGATCATCTTGTATCGGGTAGCACAGAATTGACACCCACTGAATATAAAACCCGGCATGACAGAGCGGGCCAATATCTACACTGGAAAATCTGCAACTTCTACGGAAAGGAA
Organism: Acanthosepion pharaonis; assembly: GCA_903632075.3. Taxonomy (NCBI): domain Eukaryota; kingdom Metazoa; phylum Mollusca; class Cephalopoda; order Sepiida; family Sepiidae; genus Acanthosepion; species Acanthosepion pharaonis. The sequence goes on from CAHIKZ030005627.1 coordinate 1,681,362, forward strand.
ACTGAAAGAATTTGGTATGAACACTACTCAGACCTAGTTAAGGAGATAGAAACAGTAAAAAAATTTTGGGACTACGCCATGCACACAGACAAAATAATCAACTGTAGACAGACATTGTTATTAGAGACCGCAAACAAATTGGCTCCTTATTGATATGACATTCGCTGCAGACTGCAATGTATATGTGAAGATCTTCAAAAAGCTTTTAAAATACAATGACCCTGAAATCGAAATCTAAAAAATGTGTCACATGAGAACATCAACAATCCCTGTTGTAGTTGGAGCCCTCGGATTTAATGGAAAAGATTCCAATAGACTCACTGAATTGATTCCTGGTAGCCCATGCCTTAAAGATATACAAAAAATTCTTCTCACAAGTACAGCCCGCACCTTATAAAGTGCTTTATCTATGTAAAAGATGTGTGTATGTTTTTTTCAATTGGTCATTGAAAAATATCATGCCACCATTTCTGACCTTAGGTCTCTGGTCGGAACCCGGAAATAAATGAGTATACGACAAAAGTCAAAGGAAATGAAATAATAATAATAATAATAATAATAATAATAATAATAATAATTGGTGGCATGTAGGCCCCATTCTTTTACTGTTGAAAAATCTAAATGCAAACACCATTTCTTCTCCAACAATTGTTTTTCACGCATTTGTAAAGCATTCTTCCATTTCCTTGCTTTAGTGATAACTGTATCACAATCACGATCACGTAACTCATTAGGGTTGTAGGGGCAACCCTCGTTCTGCATTCGTAGTAGATGTGGTGTGTTCTCGTCAAGAGAGCCTGACGGAGCTCAACCATCTTCAGGTTGGTTTGAATTCAGGGATTTCCTTCTCCTAGACTAGTTGCCAACCAAAGCCATGGAACTTAGTCTGTTTATTATTTACTGAGAGAAAATTCAAACCTTTCCCTTAAGTGAAAAGCAATGAACTCGACTGGAATTCAAACTCGGCTCTCCAATTCCTCAATACGAGCCGTAATCTATTACTCAAGTGATAACTAAAAACTTCAAAAATTTAAATTCAACGTCAGTCACCATCTTCTCTCATATTAAACTCTGTTCATCTTCTGTCCATTCCTCAGTCTTCATTATTCTCAGGTTTTATTTTCCTTTTCACTCACTGTAACCAGTTGCGTACTTGTGGCATTGCTGTCTGGCTTGGGGTGAAAGTAATTTGAAAAAGAAAAGAAGAAGAATACAAGTCTATAATCCGAGAATACTCAACAGAACTCACTGCAAGGAAAGACTTAATATTTCGGAAGATATTCTGATGGAAAATAAACAACTCACTTTAAATAAAATATTTATTGATGGTTTATTACTGAGCAGAAAATATTATACTGCCTTATTTTTTTTCTATAATTTCCGCCACGTGTTAACATCCATTCTTTTTCTGTGTTATCTCCATTGCTATTTCTATCAAGTCCATCCCAGTACCTGTTGGTTGTTATTGCATTCAATCGCCAATGACGTCTACAGCCAGCGAGCAAAAGTTGTACCGGTCATTGAAGATAACTTTTAGACCTACCCTCCAACCTTTTGATAAGTTTATTAGCATCAGGCGCCGTGTCATTCCTGCCACCACTCTAGACGCCTCTCCCTCAAATCAAATTCTATTTTAGGCAAGAAAAACCAGACAATTTAGAGAGAAATCATTTTATTAGAAATATGCACACAATGTTATGCGTTGCCATTTACAGCCACTGTTATAGTGAATAGGTTAATACATACTAAATGAGGAAGTGGCTATGCCAAATGTGCCCCATAAAAATTCAAGCTTTTAGAGGATTTTCACGTGTGATTGATTAAATCGATTTTAGATTAAGAGCCTTTAAATACATTTATATTTTTCTATTTACCTCTTTCACATAGTAGATTTTTTATCAGTCTTCATAAGCACCTTTAAATAATCCACTGTCGTAACCAAGTCAGCGCTCCGTGGCGTTGCATGTGCAGGGGAGATAACTCTATATTTGAAAATTACAGACATCACAACCGAAAAATAATTGGCCTAGAGATAGATAGATAGATAGATAGATAGATAGATAGATAGATAGATTTATCCCCCTTTCTTGTTAAATTAATGCCTTTGTTCTATATTGTAAACAAAAATGTGGCATGGTTTAAAAGATGAAGCAGTGGCGTATTACGTAAATTTGCACCCCAACGAATCATCCTCTCTTCCAAGAATATTCGTTAAGATTGCGACTGATATTTTCTAAAACCAGTTGCAAAGCAGAAGCAACTCTTAACAAAGTATTCATCACACATATAAAAGGCAATTTGCATCTATTTTTATATATTATTCTTCCCCAGACACTCTATGCATATTTCTATATAAAGCAATGTCTTTGGATTCCTTGTGATATTTTGGGGGAATGCCTATTAACCTTTAATTTAATGCTTTATATATGCAGTTAAGGCCAGCTACTACTCGTTTCCGAACCCACTCATTTATTAGAGTGGTTATCAAATTGGTAGTACAGAATCTTGCCCCCGCCCATGTTTTATACTGCAACTATAACAAAACTGTTACATTTTCTTGGAGAGAACGCATAATCTGCTCTGATTAATTATTTTAACAAGGTTTGCACGCTCACACTCTCGGTGACAATGTCCTGTGACTTTGTGCTTCAGTATTATCAATAAGTCACCTTCGTGATTCAATGGTGTGAGGAAGTAATCTTTCTTACAAATGAGTAAGTAATCTTTCTTACAAATCTGCCGTGGTGAGATTCTCTTGTTAAAAAAGCCAACGTTCTAACCACTTGGTCACATGTTGAAAGACTGTGATATACAGTATAATATATAGTAGGGTTAAAAAGACAAAACTCACAGAAAGAATATTGATTTAACTAAAATATTAGTAATACTTGCCGAATTATTTTATCAACAAAAATATGGTAATCTGACCGTAATCATAAGATAAATAAAAATCACATTTATAGCACGTAATAATGTATGTTTATTTCCTATGTAGCTTCTGATTGTTAGAAAATAAAGATATGATTTGGAAAATCCGAGAAAGAATATTATACGCTGAAGAATGTAGCCAAAACGGCTACTTGATGACATGTCTTCTGAGATGAGAAAAAAAATCTTTGGCGGCCATTTTCTAAAAATATTTAAAACCTTCATTGATGACTAACATCCTTTTATGAAATATTTAAAAAAAAATAACTTACTACTAGATTGACAACTAACTTACGTCTTTTTACTGTTAAATTCTCTAGATGTACGTAAGTAATATTCTAATAATTTCTTTTCACGGACTTCTCATCTATGGAACTCTCTTCCAATATGTTGATTCCCTGTAATCATACTTATTATAAAACTCAGGTTGTGTGTTTGTGTCTGTTCGTTTATATATTGGGTCGGATTTCCTAAATTTTCAACCGATTTCAACAAAACTTCACAGGACTACGTAAAATTACCTTGCGGTGGTTCTCACAGCACCTGAAATTGGAAAAACATAATTGTTTTTGCACGAAATCAATTTGAAAATACGATCAAGAGGCATCGCTGTCGCGAGAATGAAAGGGGGACAACTCATATCGAGTTATACTTATAAAACGCAGGTTGTTTGTGTGTGTGTGTTTGTGTTCGTTTATATATGGGATCGGATTTTCTAAAAAAAAAAAAAACTTAACAAAAAAAAAAGAACTAATTAAGACATGCGTGTCTGTCAACCTTAAACAATAATCTTTGTCAATTTTATTTTTCAGTCTTTATGATGGTCGATACTTGATCTATAATCTTTGTCAATTTTACGTAGTCCTATAAAGTTTTGTTGAAATCGGTTGAAAAATGCATGAAATCCGATCCATGAGGGATATCATTTACTAGCTTCATTAACTTTTCTTCTAACGAAGCTTAATATTACGGAAGTACGTATCAGAAACTACAAAATTCGGAGCAGCCAAATATTTCGGATATTATAAAGTCACTATGCACGTGAAAATTTACTTATATATATCGTCAGTCTTACGGAAGGATAAACCAGTTGAATAGTAATGCACATAGAATTTGGAAGTCATATAAATTTTAAAAAATAATAAAATTCATGATACAAATATGGTAGATTTGTTTTTATATGTAAATGAATTCCTTTTCACTGAATTTATCTTCTTCGTGACAGTTTGCAGTAAAATCATCCCCTCACCCCCACCCAAAAAAAAGTAATGACGATAAATCATTCACCATTAAATATATTCTTAACATTCTTAACATAAAGTTCATAAAAAGTCTCTGCGGATCTAATCACGACCAGGAACATGAAACAGAAAGGTGATACAGAAGAAACAATATTTTCGAAAGAATTAAACAGTTGAGTAATTGGATTGTAATTGAAAGAAAAATCTTTATAGGAATGGACAGATTTAGTTGTGGAATTTATATTCTTACCAGCCTAAATACTCAGGTATCTAATGCAGGGGCAGGTTTCAGGGAAAAGTTCGTTTCAAAACTTTTAGCAAAAGTATTTACAAACATGAGCTTGATATGGCACGAAGCCGAGATTTTAATTAGACAGAAGTTGTTTCTCTGTGAAATTAACATTTGAATAACTTGGCTTTATTCGGATTGAAAACATAAAGAGGTAAATGCAACGGTTTAAAGACAAGAGAACAGAATTTATATTTACAAATATGCACAATATATATATATATACATACATATATATATATATATATATAAAGAAAAATATACTGAAAAAACAAACAAAAATCCTAGTATGCGATTATGCTGTTTTAATGTTTAATGTCAACGTCGGATGTTTCGGTCATATAGACCATCTTCAGGACATATTCATATAACATAATTAACATCGACCATATACAATTAACATTGACATTAAACATTAAAACAGCATAATCGCATATTAGGATTTTTGTTTGTTTTTTCAGTATATTTTTCGATCTATATCCATATATCGGATCTATATCCATATATTTATATTATATATATATATATATATATATATATATATATATATATATAATTATATTATGAAATGGACATAGTCCGACAATTATTACTTTTATGTTTATACATTCTATTTATCGATACAAATATTTAAGTAAATGCTCTGTTAAAAACTAAACAGTATTAAACAACATTTACCGGCCTGAATGTCCGAGAAATTTTCATAGAAAATATAGAGGATACAGGTTTTCTATAGATTCCTTCCGGAGGACAAAAATCTTCTATGAATATTTTCTCGAACATTCAGGCCGGTAAATGTTGTTTAATACTGTTTATTATAAAACAGAGCATTTACTTAACTATTTGTATCGATAAAAAGAATGTATAAATATAAAATGTCTTATATATATATATATATATATATATATATATATATATATATATATATATATATATATGTGTGTGTGTGTGTGTGCGTGTGTGTGCGTGCATGCGTGTAAATTCCCAAGAGGATAGAATCCAGGTAGAACTCAATGTTCAGGACAGAGTAAGAATGTAATATAAAGGTTCAAACACTAATATACAATTGTTATTGTTTATTACATTGGAATCATAATCACGATCCAACTGATGATTTGGATCGTGATTATTGATTCAATGTAATAAATTATATCCATTGAAATTAGTGTTTGAGATATATATTATATTATATATATATATATATATATATATATATATATATATATATAGTACAGATAAAAAGTCCGTTGGTATATAATTCAAGTTAGTCCTCAAAATGTAAAATTTCGGTAAATTTACGTCTAGGATCACACATTGTTTTACCTTATTTCAGAAAACGCACTGCCGATACAATCTGCGATAATTAAAACAATGACGTTAAAAATAGAGGCCAAAATATAAATGATAAAAAACTTAACGAGATAAATTATTTATAATCATCAACATTAAACTTGGCCTGTGTCATTAACCGTTCAATGTAAAGAGTAATCGGCATATGTCTTATTTTTCCCTCCGTTCCTTTTACACATAAAACTGATCCCATTTTTATTCTCGAAACTGATACATTATAAATTCTTTTCATTTTCTCATATATTTACAGGATATTGTATGAACAAGATATCTCTCCTTCCTTCATAATATGCATGTTTCATCTAACTGGTAACGTCTAGTTGCACGTGATACATGGTTCGGTAATTTTCTCTCTCGTTCGATGCTGTCTTTTCCGAACATTTTATCATTTCTTTGGTCCCACTATACCCACTCTTTTCTCTCACCCTCACGCTATGTAACCCCATGCTTACCAGTGGCATTCCCGTTTTGTTTGAGCTGTAATGATTAAAAAATATGTGTCACCCACAACGATTTTGATTTTACTCTTCCAATTGAGTTGTACGAATTATGTGCTAAGTACTTATAGAATCTATGAATCGAATCCTTAAATCTCAGTTGAAAAGAATCGGAAGGAATTGTTCAGAGTAGTAGTAATAATATTCTTCATTCAAAATTCCAACAATTTTCTCCCTAAGACTTGCTACTTAGTGAGCTCTTCTTAATTCACGCAAGGATCTTATTTAAGCAGTAGATATTTGCAACCTTGTCAAACCGTTCGATGATTCCGAGAACGTTTCTATTAGAATTTAAAGTCGTGGCCAATCATATTGTCGTAATCACTTCTTTTGACCATTGTATTAGTCTTGCCAAATCTCCTCGTCGTAGCTCAGAGATTATGATTAGCCTAGCAGACGTTCTTGAAATGATTACAGTAATTATTTAAGAACAAAGACTGGATCTCTAAATAATTAGGTGAACTATTAAATTAGAGATGTAGATAAATTTTATAGATATTTATTTAACTTAGATATTGCCAAGGGATATGAGTAGAGAGTGTACAGTGAAAATTATATGTATAGAGATAACAAGCTACATGAAATATTTCCTAAATACAAGCTAATCTTACTTTGCTTGTAACGAATAAGCCGCTATGACCCATAAAACTCAATATGACTTATTCAAACCAAAAAACAATACATAAATCTATGAACAGAAATATTACCTTACTTTGAAAATAAGTTCAGTATCATGCCCACCCGAATAATAATAGTAATTGTTTAAATTGCACACACGATATATATATATATATATATATATATATATATATATATATATATATATATATATATATATATATATATATATGCAAATTAATTGAAACGCTTTAGTTCCTTGTTTTCATCATACCGTCAGTTTTAGATTCATTGGAGTACCTGGGTGTAATCGTTTTCTATTTTTTCCTCAGTTTAGGTCATTTGCAGTGGCGTGCAGTAATATTTTCGGGGTGTATGATGAAATTTATTTGGCCTTGAAAAATATTACGTCAACCGTGATTGCATCAGATCTTTATCACGCCAAGACACTATTGTCTCAATTGTCGATTAGTTGTCGTACAGCCATTGTCTGCGATGGACGTTACTCCAAGTAAAGGTACGAAAACAGTAACGCTGCACGAATACACTGACAAGCCTTAGCAGTGAGCAAATCAGAGTACTAGAGACTGGATCGGAAACTATCATGATTTAAATCCACTCAATTATGGTCAGTCTTCAAGGAACGACTTCGTGGAATGGACAAATGAAGCACTAATATATACACTAGGTCATGGTACATTGGGAAAATACGAAAAAAGTAAATAATAACAGAATTATTCATTTTGTTTCAATAGATTTGCACAAGGGTGTAGGGGACTTTGTTCATAACATGAAATTGAGCTACAATTCTCAGTATTGTTAACTGACAATAAATGTTTGACAGTTAACTGTAAATGAAAAGTATACGCGAGCAAATCAACCTTTAAAAAAGCTTAATGACTAATACTCAATGTCTAGTTGAATTTGAAGCGTTATAAATTGAAGCTTATTAAACAACCTAAGAGTGAAATATTTCACCTGGTATGACAGCTCAATGAACTTGGAAGTTGACTGTCTATAGTGAGTGTGAACCAAAATGTTTTATCCTGGGACTAATATGGACTAGGAACTGTCCTAATGAAGCTAACTAGATGTTGGAGTTCAGGCTCTCTAGAAAATGAACAGATTTGTCTTTTAATCAGTCGACCACATGCACGCTACAAGAAGAAACCATTTCCGACACATTTTTGCCAACAGGGTCTAACTAGATACTAGTGTAAAACAGTGGGTGCAGAATTAATTTCATCTCGGAATTAATTTCAACTCGGAACTGAGGGTTAGGATTTTTAAATCGTGTTGAAATTAGTTCCGAGTTGAAATTAGTTCCGATTTGAAATTAGTTCCGAGTTGAAATTAGTTCCGATTTGAAATTAGTTCCGATTTGAAATTAGTTCTGTCACTCCTAAGACGCAGTGCTATATTTCTGATATAGCGATTTTTTAAACATAATATGGCACTTATTACAAATTCGAAGATCGAACAGATTGTCATAATAGTTTTCTTATATACGTATGATGGCTGAGGGTTAAGAAAGCTCTCAAAACCTATTTAAAAAATGGACGATACATTGTAATGAAACTCGTATTAAAATAAAGAAAATTTATTTATATTCAAACTATATGTAACAAGCATAGGGAACACTCACTGATAAACTATTTTCAAAACTTTCTGGTCTCATTTTATTTTCGTCCATGAAGAAACTGTTCAGTTTTCGATGAGACTGAACACAGCAAATTCAATCTTAGCATCGAATGAAGAAACTTTCAAAACTTCCTGCAACTTTAGGAAAAAGAAATCTGTAAGAGCCTTATTTGGATTGTATAGAGGGAGTAAAAAACATATTTTAGGTTCCTTACTGAAAGCGACGTTTGCTGATGGAAATAATGCTTGTATTGAAAGGATGCAAACATATTTATTGAGGCCATATTTTCCGGGTGACTTGTTTGCTTGTATTCTATTTTACAAAATTAAGCTTGATTAAACTTGACAGATTTTCCGAAGAGAAAAGTTTGCATTTACATCACTAAATGTAAGACCCTGATTTTCCGCGCTGAAAGAACTGTTAAAAATTTCTTCACTACTAAAGAACGTGAGTAAAGATATCCCCATATATTGCTGTTTCATTTAAGAGTCATAATGAGGAGCTCAGTATTTGTCCGGAAATCAAACAATTATCCTCACTGCAATCAGACAGCGAATTGACATTAAGCATTTTTAAACATGTCCAAACATGTTTATATTACCCTATTAGCAACGGCACGCAGTGGAAGACTGATCAATCAAGCATCGTCTATACTTAGCCAAAATCAAGGTTACTAATGTAATGTATCCAGTGTCCGTTGAATTCAGTACAAAAACTTGTTGAACAAGTTTTCTCATATATGTTTCGATTTCGTTTCGCACTCATTCACGATTGGGGAACACAAATTTCAAACTACTACAGATCTGACCCAATAACCTTTACTCCAAATAAGGAAGAAGTTGATTATATATATATATATATATATATATATATATATATATATATATATATATATATATATATATGATTTAAATAATCTTGCATGAGACCACACGCATTAGACATCTGGAGAGGATTGCCAAACGTACTATACAGCAGCCATAGTGAAATAGACGAACTCACTAATAATTACTTTAAATCTTATATAAATAAGGAATTCAGCTCACCTTAGTTAAGTCCATGACTGTGTCACGCCCGTCGAGGAATGAATTCACTATGCAATGGTAGTGAGTGGTGCTTAATTTTATTATATTTAGATCAACCAAAGTATAGCTTCCCAGTGGCACAAAAAAACGATGTAGATATAGGATATGAAAAGGGCAAGTAGCACAGAATATTCGTTGATATAACTGACATGTTGATAAAATCTCATAATATTCAATAAAATAAATCATGAAAGAAAATTTCAGGCAAATGAATGCAGCAAATGAATGCAGCAAATATTTGGTTTTCTTCTTATAAAACTTCATTGAATTTTGTGACCAACTTTCATTTCCATTTCTGATTGTTTGTTGCTATGTGACTCATTTGAAAAAAAGCTAACCTTTTGCTTGACTGACTCTTCCATAATAGGAAAGAAATTGGAAAAAAATAGGCCAACTGGAATTTTTTCTCATCTCGTGCCTCTCCTTGGAATTATGTAGGTGTTGACATGTATTTGTCACTAGTAAAATGTTATACACTGGAATTTTTAAAAAAAATTATTTATTTTTGTATGAGAGGTATTTAGTTTACTGACCGTACACGATTCTGAGTCGAACTTTATGGCAGGTCAACCCAAATATGCTCGTTTTTTCCTATCTTTGCCGCAGATATTAGGGTATATATAACACCAGGTACGTCTGAATAAAATGAGAAGTTACAGAATCGGGACGTTCACTTGAGCATCAAACATTAAATATATGTTTTAACTCACCACATCAGATGACTACAGTAACCAAGATTTTATTTGCTGACAGCCAGGATCATTTTTTTTTTTACCTAAGTTCTCCCAAGAGGATTAAGAGTCACTGAATGAAGTGTGCGATAAAAAACTTAAGACGGGGAGTAAGACTTGAAAATTACGAACATATGATGGATAGAAAAAATGGCGCTACGGATAATATTTTCATATTCGGGGAAGTATCCACGCAGGAATCTGCTCCCAAAAATATAGATTCTTGCGAAGATGCTTTCTAAGTGGGAGACTATTCTTACCAAAAGTATACGTAGGGAATGGGGATAATTAACACCTGTGGAGGCATCAATGTGGGTTTGGGTTGTAAATACCCTCTTGGCCTAAAGAATAGTATTCTTCGGAGCATTTCCCATTTAAGCGTAAATAGGATAGCGAAAGAATTACGTCATTTTGCCTGTAGAAAAGGAGCTTTAGTGCATAAACGATCACACAAAATTCCGTGTAAAGGTTCTTGAAACAGTACAGTGCAAAAGAGTTATGGGATGTGGATAGCTTCGTAAATATTATGTGTAAACATGTATATGCATAAAAGCTAAGTATCATCTACCATGTATTCAACTGTGAAAGCCGAATATGATATATCATATTTGTATTGCTTCAAAACTCTCAAGAAAATTAAATTTCCACATTAAATGGCCCACAAGATGTTGATATGCAGTTAAAGCAATAAATCAAATCATATATTACTTATACACAAATTATAATATTTGGTTGGTCGGTATCAACTCTTTCTCACTTTACGCAGATTTTGAACTGTGCATTGTTTTGCTTTCAAAATATGCGATGCCCGAATTAATAAACATCTGCATCCAAATGAATATCGTCTTGGATATAGACTGACACCAAAAAGACACTAAAACGCATTTACTTGGTCGAAAATTTTGACTAAATGTTCTTGGATTCCATACATAATATCAATAAATTATTTGGTTCTACAATCATCTCATTCGCCATAACTTATTTCTTTAATATAAAACGTTTCAGACATTTGATCATAATGATGGAAACAACGTCGAAACTATAATAATAATTACAATAGTATTATCATCAAAAATGTTCTTTCACCGAATATTACCATAAAATAATACCTACTAATAGTAGTAATAATCATGAAAATAGAGAACAGAATTATAGTTTCTCGCTTAATAGTAGAATCAATAGTTCTTACGCCTCCATTTGTAATACTGTATCAATTCCTCCATGGAATATTTAAAAACTGAGTCAAAGTTTGAAGGAATGGTATCAAGTTATGGAGCCTTATAATTTTATCCAACCGATTCCAGAAAGAAGTAACAATGGTGACTGCTTGTTTAGATTACGCATTAAGGTCCTAATTTATAACAACCCTTCTATTCTATTTATACTCAATATATTTATAGACAGAAATATGAGTTAAACGGTTTGATCAAATATCAGTCGACTTTAAAAGGTCAGACGGCAGAACATGTAGCTGTAAAATGGATTGTTACAAACACAAATAGTAAATGTGAAAAAGGAATTATAATTCGTCACATAAAGAATGCTAGACTAAACGATATCTATATGTGTCTGTGCTTAACAGATAAGCACACAAATATTAAATCTGAATGAAAAGTTTTTTCACAAATCTTGGTCAGATTTAGAAATGGTCAGACAAAAAGATATCGACAAGTGGTTGGGAAAATACTGAATTTGAATAAAAATTGTTTATCAAAATTTGTTTAAATGAAATGTAGGTCGTATGACTGGATTTTGACAATAGAAAAAATTGATAATTTATGACAGTTTTGTTTGTAAACGATGGCGCGTGATATTCAAGTGACAAGGTGTAATAAAACGACAACTCACGAAAGTTTGGTCAAGAATTCTCTCTTTATCCAGAAATTTGCTTACGGAAGTGAGAACGATAGGCCGAGTTAAATATGACGGTCAAACAGTCTGGCCACTCCTGACAAGAAGGAGTAGTGAAGTATGAGTATTCTGATTGCTATTTTTGATGCTAACCTGAACAAACCCAACTTTCCACACGTATAACTAAATCACTTGGCTAAACTTGGTGCTTTTCTGTCAGTGCGCGATGCTTAATTTAGATATTTAATATTAATTACAAAGCAAAAATACGCTGTTGAGTAAGTTTCAATAGAAATAAATACAAAAATTTGAATGAATAAAAAAAAATTAGACAACTGATTTGTTCAATATAAAAAAAAATACCCCAGAATCTATTTTATGAAAGTTATCGTTAATTTGTATATGCCATATATGTTCAGTATGTAGGTGATTATAACTCTCTATAGATTTTTTTTTCTATTTCTGTAAATTTTGGTTCTGTATTCAGAAGTTTGCTTCTCTTAGACTGGCTGTTGTCTAAGGCTAAAGTACCTCTTCAACATTTCTATATAGACGATAACTATAAGGGAGATATGGTGGGTTCATGCCTTTCCAAATTAATGTGTAAATAAAAGCAACGAAGCAAGGCGGAATTTGAATTCGGATTTGAACGCCCATTCTATTTTTCGTGCCGGTATCTGTATATTTGTTTAAATAATATAACCTTATTTGCTCAAGAGTATTTAGTTATCATTAATTATAACGTCATTATTAACAAGAACGAATAAATATAATGGTCATAATAATAGTGACAGTATTTGGTTATTACTAAGAAATATTTTTAAATAATAAAAACTTTCCAGATTACACTATTTACATTATTCGGACTATTGTCCTCATCTATGTCGCCATATTTATTACAACATTTCGGCCGTTGTATGCTCCGGCCTTCTTCAGGTTGTTGGAATGTCGAACTGAACTCTTTATTTCGTTCACTGGAGTAGACTGTTCTAGTTCCACGTACCATGTTTTAATAGATGTGAGTTGTCAGTTATCTCCTGTTAATTCCCCTCAAGGACACATGGAGTGTGAGTTCAACACCCGATTAAGGCAGTGGAGAAGTTTCAGAGAGAGTCAACATTGGCCAAGACTTGGACATCCTAAATTGTCCCCACATATTTTTACATATACATTTAAATAATAATCCAAGTCGTAAATATATTGAAAGACTTCGGAGGTTGTTTCAGAAACGAAGAACTTAATGGTACTTAATCCAAAATAATTTATGTAAAAATACATTTAGGCAGAAGTAAATTATAGAGAGGCTAATACCTTATGACTAAATACTAAACATGTAAGATCTATGCGAATGGTGCAAATGCTGAATATACAGCTGTAAAACGGTTCGGAATTCTTAAACCCAAATTTCACCATAACAGTTTCTCAAATTTGCCTTACTTAAGTTTAATTTTCTTTAATTATTTCAAGCATAGCTAAGCAATTAAGCTACCAATACCCAATAGAAAGTGAAAAAATCTGGTAAAAAAAAATTATTAAGTGGAGAGGGCAATAAAGTAAAAGGATCAAAGGGGTAGAAGATAACGATTTATATTGTATGAAGTTCAAAATTGACTGGAAAGAAAGAAGCCACAAGAGAGGATTACATGAGAAGAAGCAGTATAGAATTTAGGGTTACTTCTATTATTTCAATGATACAATGATGAGACCTAGCTGGCAATCTAGTATTTTGCATAAATTCGTAAAGCCGATACACCAAAGTGGAAAGTTCATCTGAACAGATATCAGGAAAATAATTATAAAAAAAGAACCGATTAATTATGAATGTAGAATTTCAATTTAAACATGAAAATCTTGAAAAATAATTAGACATTTTGAAGATTCAGTGAAACAAACATTGATAGTTAACTATCAACTGATTCTTCAATATTTCTATGTGTGAAAATAAGTGATCAGAGCATCTGTGATCAGATACGAAAGGCTATAATCGATTTTCTTCAGTTGATTAATCTTAGGCTATAAAAACATCGATAAAATAAAGAAACGAAATTTGTACTGGGTTGTTCGAAATGTAATATCACATTTAAAATATATCCATTATTAAGCCACCAGGAAATTTCGAAATCAAGGTTAAATAGTACAAAATGAAAGAAAGTAATGATATCTTTCGACGTGTTTTCTAAAAACTGTGTGTCGTTTGTATTATTTCTCAATGCCCATCTCTATCTAAGACTTTAATGTTGTAATGTTTAACCTCAGGCGTGGCAAGAGTTTCACAAAATTAGTAATACTAGAAGATAAATCACATTTATTTTGTGTATCTAGGTGCTGCAAGTTTGCGTATATGCACAATTGTTTTTATATTACTACTTTTTTTTGGTAAGACTCGCTCTGGAATAACAATGATATTAACTTTATTAGAAGATGAAGACATCTACTGAAGCAGATTCCTTTCATAGTAGATAAGATTTAGCAAAGAAGAAAACATGGACAATGTCTTATGCTTAACGGCACAGCATCATCTCAATCAAATGTTAAAGGAATCTCTGCAGGCAACTTGACAACCACGTAAAATAACACCAGAGAAACGATCGAAGCGTCCAATCATCTACAACAGTTACTTCGGACGCGAAAGAAAGGTCCCCCTTTTCTTCAATAGATTGTTAGAGGATTTTACGAAATGAACAGAGAATCACAACAAATGCAAAACAGTATTAGCTGTCAGCCTGTATCAAACCGATCATAACACCGGAAAATGATTTAATCCATAAAACTTTCTCCTCCGCATCTAGGGATTCATGACATGTATCCGCCAATAAAAATTCTGGAAACCTGAAAAAATCATCAACACGGATATTTATTGCTAGTAATTCGATCCTGCCAATAGTACTGAATGCAAGCAATTCCTGGTTTTCGTTAACAGAAATCGCATTCTTCAATTTAGCAATACTCGTCTTCATATAGAGTTACCAATTTACAAGACAATATTGTCAGGTTAGTTAGTTCTGATTCAACCACCCTCCTCACGAGACAAACCACGTGGACAGTAGCATTTCCTTTGTCTTCTGCTTTTTGAAAGCTAAATAGGCAAAAACAGGGAAGTATCAATAATTACACATTTTATTGAATTCCCAGAACTTTAGCCATTTTGAATGGAAACGCAGTTTTCAGGAAAGGCTGCAGTTACTTCTAAGAACGTCGATTATATGATTCACTATGATTATTGGACTTAATTAAATTTCAGTTGTTTTCTCTTTTATATTCAATATGTTTATTACAACAATATACTGCAATTCAACGTGCAAACATTTCTTTTTATTGACAATGGTAATGACTTTCAGTTCTTATTGAAGTAACTTCAAAATACCGTAATTCCCCATAACGCCTTCATTCATATTACACATCCCTTGCTTAGTAATAAAACCCTATGAATTGTACCTCTCCAATTTCATGATAGCCAGCGTTTCCTACTCTTACTAAGGCTGTAAATGAAGATATATATTAAAATTTCCGATCATCACAATTCTATAAGGAAAGGGAAATACCTATAGTGTGCCTACTGCGCAAACTCATTAACCTGATTTTTTTCGATAAAATGTGCAATCTACCAGATGTGTATATAGTTTTTCACAAAAAATGGTTTTAAACATAGAATAATATTATTCTATTTTTAGCTTTATGATAATTCTTATTTTACTTCATATTTCTAAGTTTTTTTAGGTACATATGATTGTATTTGCCATCCTTATATGGTCTCAATCGCCGAATGTTAGTGTCAAATTGTCGTGTGTTTGTGGTGAGTAGTCATTTCGCAACTGAAATCGCTCTATGAAAGAGCAGTTTCTTGAAGATTTTTCTGTAGCAGTGCATAATACGAACACCTAATTTTACTTACCATTTTTTTTAGAAAAAAAGACGTATTATACATGAGGAATTATGATAATCATAGTTTCCTCTAATTCTTTGATAAAATAAAACGGTTACGAATGAGAAGCTATATCGTCCTTGGTTGTGTGTCTGTACGAACAATTGTAGCAGAGGACACATACCTTTTGCGATTCTTTTGTTCGCATTTGATATTTCTGGTTAAGTTAGGTCAGTACCAGAGGGAATATCTATTTGAGAGAACCAATAACCTCAAATCAAATCGTTATTTCTCCAACGACGTAGAAGATTCGTTTCCATCGACTATTTCTGTACATGTTAAAATTACGGCGTGTCAGGGGAACTCGTGTAAAACTTTGCCTCAATTATTAAGCAAGTATTTTGCGCTTGCTATGTCGACCGTAGTTATCAAAATCGATCGGCTGCCATAGGCATTTACTTTTTTTTCTTTTTCTTTTTTTTTTTATTCATTTCTCTTTTTTAGGTAGATATTTTATGTAGATTCATATCATGTCTCTGATCAACAGGATAGCCAAGATCAAGATTTCCTGGCTGATAAATATTTGGCCTTTGACGTTGAAAGAGAGGAGGGGAAGTTAAGATCATAGCTTTTTCAGGAGAAAAGAAAAGAAAAAGTCGAATCAAATAAAGATAGCTCAAAGATATTCGTGAGCTGATGAACCGGTGAAAATCGATTCTTATTATGTGTCCACATTTGAACTTAGTTTCACTCTAACAGTGGATCAGCTGACCTCATCATCTGTGTTTACACTAAGCTAAACATCTTAACTTAACACGAATACATGCATATATATATATATATATATATATATATATATATATATATATATATATATATATATATATATATATATATATATGACTAAAGTGAAATACAAAACATTTTAGCGTTTCATCATCTGAGTGACGTCAACAAGATAAATGTAAGTATTTAATTTTGTAAGTACTTAATTTTGTAAGTATTTAATTTTGTAAGAATTTAATTTTGTAATAAGTATTTATAAACGGGAGTAAAAAATATCGTTAGGTATATTTTTAATTAGATTTAAAAACACTCATAAGTATATTGCGAACATTGAAAATCGTGGTAAACTGTGGAGAATTCTAAGTAATGTACTATAATGCGTAACAAATGAAATTGTGTAAATGTTGCTATTGTTGTTAAAAATCAACAATAGCAACATTTACGCACTTTCGTTTGTTATGCATTATATTACATTACGGAGAATTCTAATGTAATTATTACTTTGTATTTTATTTTAATTTGAAAAAATAAATTTTGTACTTATTTGTTTTAAATAGTAGAAATTTTTGATTTACCCGTTTCTTTTAATTTTTAAAAATGTTTCTCGTCATATATGTGGGCTTTGGAGACGGATATAGTTTTAGGAAAGGAGATAATTGAAAAAAAATGGTTGGTTTGTTTACCTTTCTTTTACTTTTATATTAACTTTCATTTTCTTTTTTATTCTTTTCCTTCGTGATTTCTCTCTGATACGATTTGCTCGGACGGATATGCAATAATTTTTACTATTTCCTGAATCGCCCGAACAAGCTCTTTGTATTTGTTGACGATAAGAGTATTACAAATGTACAAAGCCTTTCCCTTTCTACTGCTTTTATTTTGCAGTGCGAAAACTGTCTGAGTGAACCTTCAATCTTTGCCAACAGTGATTACATCACGTTCCTGGTCTTATTGTAGCGAACTGGGCAACATGAAAATTCACAACAGGATTTTCTTTTCTAGAACTTATTCTGGTCAGTGGTTATTCGTTTCCTGCAAGCTCTTGTGCAACGTTCAATACGCTTCGCTTCTTAACCAATCACGCGTCCCAACAGGATTTTAGTAAGCAAAAGATTCGCGTTTTATTTTTTATTATTTTTGGCAAAGAAAAATAAGATTACTCCTGTGTGTTACGTTTGTGCTTGTGCAATTTTAGAATTCTTCTTGAAAATTTCATAATGACAATCCCGATAACAGAGATTACAGCATCCAGTTACTGTACATTTCAAGTCTGTTAATTTGCATTATTAACGATTTTTTTTACAAGTGCGGTTATCAAAAAACACACACACATCTATATCTATCTATCTATCCATATATATATATATATATATATATATATATATATATATATATATATATATATAGTGATTTTCCATGCGTAATTTGATGTTGCACAAGGCCGAAAGCAGGGGTCCCCCACTGAGTATCGAATTCAGTGTTAAAGACAAGTTTGCTAACCATCACAACACGTCGAGGTCCCTAAATAAATATATATATATATATATATATATATCATACCAAAAATAGAATGAAAAACATAACTATAACTGTTTATAAAAAAACTACGTTATTTAAAAATCGAAAACCGAAAGCAATAAACATAAAAAAAAAAAAAATAAATAAAAAACAAGCAAAATAATTTAGCACAAATAGATAAATAAACAAATAAACGACTTCCGGCAATATAACTGCCAAAATAGGCTACCCACAATGCACCACTGACCCGTATATATAAATAGCCGCGAAAAAAAACAACACTCATGGCCCGACGATTCCATCTAGCATGAAACAGTCTGTCGCCTCTAAGTGTTGAATTCTATGTTCACTTTTATATTTACACACGCTCCACCTCTGATATTGAGCACTTTATACCATAAATATAACACACCTTAAGACTCTCTCTCTCTCTCTCTCTGTGTATATATATATATATATATATATATATATATATATATATATATATATATATATATATATATAAGGGGTGTGTGTGTGTGTGTTTGAAAGAGGAAGATGTTTTCGCTTGAATTCAGATAAAGTTTATGTTTAAGATGGGAATTTTAAATTTGATTTTTTTTTTTAAATATGTGTTTTGGGTGTAAAATTGCTCCGATTTTATTTAGACTCTTTTTCTTTGTGTTTCCATCATTTTCTTATTAAATATCAAACATTGTTTCAATAGAAAATCGGTCACGAATTGTGAAACATTATAAGAACATCAGCACAAATTTAATGTCGATGATATACCGATTAAATCACTTTCTAAACCTTTTAGTCTTAAGGAATTGCTTTCTCTTTTAATTAGAGAAACATTTTTCTATCATTATTCTGGTCAGTCTATTTCCTGTGACAATTAATGCACTTAATATGTTGTTTTGTAAAATATACCTTTTGTTCATATATTTTATTTAAATTCCTTGAGGTCTTTCCAATGTAATTCTACAATTGAAAATAATTTATAAAATAAAATTTGTTACACCATCGTCTAAAACGATAAAAGACTTGGTTAATACAAAAGAAGACGATAAGCCAAAGCTAGAATGAGGAATTAGATTATTAACCATAATGTCCCACAAGGAATACATTAGTAATACGTTATATTAGCTCCGAAGGGCATGACCACAAGGAATTCCTTGTTTCTTAAAACTTCGTTTCGAAACGTTCTGCGTATTTCGGTGCCACATTTTCTATCGTTTGTTCCAACACTTTCACTACTTGCTTGATTCTGCCGTCTCCAATTCATAGCAGCCGCTTTTGCTAATGACCAGCTATTATTATTACAATGATTGCATAAAAAACTGAAAATGCAATTAATGCTTCACAGAATTACGTTGACAGGGTTTAAAAAAATAAAGAAAAACAGAAGTTTCATATTTTCAACTTCTCTAGTTCTCAAGTTGTAGAGTTGAACGAATATATATTCTTAATCATCAATTCGCCCCAAGCAATGAAATAAAGCCTCTAAGACTCAAGGGTTTATTGAGTTTTAGAGAATAAAAGAAAACTACTATTAAGGAGAGAAGTCAATAAAATGACAGGGAAGCAAGAAGCCGGAAGAGAGTTCGACAAGTGATAAATGCAATAGAAGAAACTGTTTTCATAGAACTTTACATCTAGTGATGCACCTTCATGTCTTTCTGAGGACATCATCAGGTGTGCAAATGGTAAAGCAAAAACAATGTGTAGTTATCCATTACTGAATTTCCTTCTTTTGCATTTAAATGCTATTAGCGTTCATTAGAACGTGAATATTTATCCATTATGTATTTTTTATTCTTTTATGTTGGAACTTACTTGGGAAATAAAAGTGATTCTCACTGTTACAGTGCATTTCTTGCGTTATTTAAATGTAATAGACGGAAAAAATATTCGTGAATATGAAAGGATTAGGATAAAATGAGCAAAATGTAATATATTCAATCAAACATGCTTAAAACAGAATTTGCTGCATAAATACACACACACACATACATACACACACACACACACACACACACACACACACATATATATATATATATATATATATATATATATATATTATAATTATTTTTTTAAAAGTATGATTCTTTTTTTAATGCAATTCAATATAATTTTTTTAAAAATAATTTAAAAAATAAAAAAATAATTATAATTTAAGTTCTACTTCTATATGGAGCACAGTTTAAAAAAATAATAAAAACAAAAATACTTAAGAACTCCGGATTATTTAACTAACGTGTTCTTTCTTATTTTTCTACATATCTGCAGACACACACACACACACACACACACACACACACACACACACACACACACACACACATATATATATATATATATATATATATATATATATATATATATATATGCCTAATGCAATCTCCAGGTACTTATCGTTTCGTTGTTTAGAGTTTCGTTAATATTTATGGGTTTCATGAGTTCGTGGTGTTCAGATGAATTAAAGCTGTTGTTATATATTTAATTGCAATATATATATATATATATATATATATATATATATATATATATATATATATATATATATTTATGGTCTACTATATATATATGGGATAAAGCGCTCAATATCAGAGAAAAGAGAGCGTATGTAGATATAAATATAAAAGTGAACAACTCAAAGGCAACAGGACGGCGGCCTGACGATTGCGTCCAGCATAAAACAAGATGGCTAAACGTCTTATTTGAAAACATGGAAAAAATAGAATCTCAATTAGTTTATTAAGCATTGTGTGAGATGGGCAATTATCTCATCCTGTTACACAATTTGGAGAATTTTGGTGTTAAACCTGGTGTGTTTGTGTGTGTCTGTATGTGTGTGTGTGTGTGTGTGTGTGTGTGTGTGTGTGTATATATATATATATATATATATATATATATATATATATATATATATGAAAGGGAATGCATAGTCATTAACTTGTACAAAATATTAATACGATAAATTATACCCTTATTTTGCAATATTTTCTCGTAAATATACCACTTAACCATTAATTACTGTTTTTCTATTATTTATACTCTTGCAAATAATTATAAAAACAAGTCTATATATAGAACAGGATATGAAGATCAAGGGCTGAATTTTAAACGAATTTATATGGACAAATTTGTGAAAAGTGAAAGCCTCTACCTTGAATCACTTACAGTTTCAGAAGTTTTTTCTTGATACATTCAAAACACCTCAAAAATGTCGGTGTATGAATCGATTTCATTGGAGGAAAAGAAAGTTAAACAGAGGATACATTTCTCCAGAATCATACGATGTTCCACTAACAATACTGATGTGTAAGTTAGGTTAATGTCATCAATTTATTAATTAATATGCTGGCCGGTCGTTTCCGAGTATACTTGTCGGCTAACCAATCCCTATTGCAGACGCCGGTTCAAGCACATTTGGTGTTTGTTCAGCAGAGCTTGTTTACAGTTGCTGGGAGCGTGAGCATTATTATGGCGTTATCAGCTGTCTGATCAAAGCAATTGCGCTCAAACCCACTGTCATGATGTCTTGTCACTGCATCCTAACTCAACGATAGCTCAACGATCTAAAATAGTTTCGTCTATACAATTTCACTCATAAGGTTTGGGTTAAGTCAGTACGTAGTATGTATTTCAGGAACTTTCCAAAATTGCCGAACGCTACGATCGCTTCTGCATCGCCGATAACAAATTGACCATGATAAGATTCGAACACAGGCTTCATGGTCAGGAAGCGAACGTTCTAATGACTCGACCATGTGCCAATTGTCTTGAACTATCTAGATATAGATACCACGAACAGTGTTCACCTCTAACATAAACGTCTATAATATCTTTTGCATACAACCAATACATAATATCTACAGTTAAAAATGACTATTATATTCATAAACTGTTTTGCGAATCCTATAAAACCTCAGGAACATATTCATTTACAAAATTTTTCTAAGTTTCCTCTACTTTGAAAATATGAAGAGGATTTTAAGATTCTGTAATGTCAACCTTTAAATGTTTAGTCTATCAGTTCTTTAAAATCCCAACTGAAAAAACTAGTTCTACCCGGTTTCAAAACCAACCCCCTTGCTCCAGTTTGTATGACAGTAAACCAGTGGTATAAATTACCTTCAGATTATTTAATATTAGAAAACGATTGTTCACCAAACTTTATAGGCTGGCGCTACAAAATAACGAACGAAGTGCTTTAACAAATATCGAAACCTTACACCTAAAACACATTCAACAGCAGTAGATATGAGTACCTAGAAGGATTTATGGAAATTATGAATAAAAAAGATAATATTACTTCGAAACAGAAACTCCCAGCTGACATGTTTCAACAAATGTTTCAATTCTTGCCTAGTACTGGAGAAACGTTGTATGCTCTGCTTCAATGAAAGAAGTGAAAGAGCAACACACAAATAATACTCGTGAGGGAAGACGGAAAGTGTGACATAGAAATCCAAAGGTGCATTATCTTAGCGAAATATGCCTTCCAAAAGCTAAGTAAAGTATTATGTAACAGAAAAAATATCGTTAGAAACAAAGAAAACAGGACAAGACATCATATTATAGCAGTCCGCCTATATGGCAGTGAATGCTGGACAATCTCTTCACTGATGAAGAAGAGACTTCAAGAAACAGAAATGTGATTGTAAAAATAAAAGCGGAGAATACCATGGACCAAGCATGTGAAAAACGTCGAAGTTCTAGAGGCAATGTCACTTGTACTTAACATCAGGAAAGGGCAGTTGAAATTTCTCATAATTAGGAAAGAGGGCTTGGAAAAATATCATAGTCACAGGAGAGATTTAATTAAATGAGAGCTTAGCCTGCCTGGAGAGTCTGAACGAACAGGTAGCGGAGCAGGATTTGGGAGAGATGGCAAAAAGACAAAATATATGAAGAGCTAAAAATGTCAGAAAACTGTTAAGCGCTATGATCGTCAAAGTCCTGAGGAGACATGACACATAGAAGAAGAACGGATAAGAAATATTACCTCATCATTTCAACCGGAATGAAAATAATCTTGCTAGGTGGAGTGAATAACCCTTTCGCCAAAAATTCCAATGGTACCGCTGAAGAACATTGACATCTGAAGAAGGCCAGGAAATAAAAATAAAAAACCTAAACGTTGGCAGTATAACAACCAAACTGGGCCATTTGGTTCAACTAGCAACGAACTAAGCACTGTAGTAACTTTATTATATCCATTGTAAGTATGAACGTGTGTTTTAAAATATATAAATAGTTAAATTCTTTTCAGACAGATAAAAGATTAACTACTGCTATTTGTTAAATTTAGATTAGTAGGAAAAATCAGTGGATAATCTCTATATAGAAAACAGAGGACGTCTGTGTGCTTGTCGTCTCGAGATCCATCCGACGGATTTTGACCAAACTTGGCACATATATTGTACAATGTAAGAGATGGGTTCTTAGAGTAAAAATCAATAATTTTTGTAAAAAAATAAATAATAGATGAAGCCGATTAAAAGTCGATAAATTCAGCTTTTTTCCTCCGATTTCATTAAAACACGGTATGTAGGTTACTTACATTATAACGAGCTCAACAGTACCTCATTTTCATTTCCACGCCCCTGCGTTTAGCGAAAAACCGCGAAAAACGAAAAATCGATTTCAACAGAAATCAAATTCAACACAAAGTTTAAACTAAAAACTCCCTCAATTTTTAAGCAATCTAATAAAACCTTCACACAATAGTAGCCAACAATAAGTTGATTGCTTAACAGTCACTTAACTTGATAATTGAGTCCACCCATCTAGTGGAAACCCGTGTAAATAACGAAAACATGGCGATTTTTACTGTTTTCGTTCTTAATTTTCGTTGATCTTGCAGGCAATTTTCATCAAACTTAACAATTACTTTACAAATGTATCCTCGTTGATATCCCTGGTAGCACACTGACAAATTGAATTTCAAAGGTCCAAAGTAATTGTGGTCTAAAGTGGATCTTCATGTTGCCTGTTTTACCTTTTCATGTCGCCGGCTAACTTCAATTGACTACTTCTGTTATATCAGTAACTGCATTAATTCAAAATGTTTTTAATGAAAGTACTTTAAAATAATTGAATAAGATAAACTCTGTTACATCTAAATATGAAGCTGTTTTTTCTCCATTTTAACTGAACTCTTTTTTTTTTCTGATCGACCAGCTGGGTGTGACTGTTAGTTTTTAATAAATTTACCAAAAATCTACTCAGTGTAGACAATTACTAGGTGTGTGATATGATGAGAAGACGGTTGAAGAGTGTAAAAATTAGGAGAATATTTAGACTGACCCTAAATTTGAAAAGGTGGAGTTTGTAGTGTTCGGGGAAGCATCCATGTGTGGGTCTCTTCCACAGAGTGTTGGTTAAGCTTCCTGAGTGGAATACTCTTATTACCAATAGAATGCGTATGGAATGAGAGAACTAACACCCAGTGGACGTAGAAAGGCGAGTCTTGGATATGGCACTAAAGCGTTGAACATTTCTCATTGAAGTAGAGATAGAGTTTAGAAAGTCTTTCGACATTGCGTCCATGGGAAGTTGGGTAGAAAATCTATGTAGCGACTATCTTCCAAATTTGGATGGACTTATCTGTCTTGAAAAATAACCCTCCGAATCCTGCCACAGCACTCGCATCAGCCGGAAATAGCCAATAAGCACAGTGACAAAACAGGCTTTGTAAAGTTGAGTATTTCGTATTAATCGTTCCATAAAACACAGGACATTATACTTTTATAAAGCATTTAACATTTTAACAGAAGATTAGGTAAAATTATAATTTATCCATTATTTAAAAAATAAATATTTAAGCGAGCATTTAATCGAACAGAATATAGCAAAACCACCGGATTTAAACACTGGATCACAGACATTTTTAAAATCATTTCACCTGAAGCAAGTCAATAAAGCCACTAACACACAAGCGGTTACAGAATGTTAGATAATATTAAAAAAATACAGCATACTATTAAAAATAGTTAAACTAGTGACTAATATTGCTCATTTTCTGGGAAGGTTGACCTTGCGACATCTCATGCCTCACGGATTTACCCTAGCCTCTGTTTTTAACAAAACGGCGAGGACGTTGGCTGGGAGATGAATAATTATACTCCCTCAAAAGGCAAAATGAAAAAGTTTAGGTTCTGTATTGAAATATTGATACCAGAATAAATATGAATGTCTGATATCAAATGCAGAGTTGCCCAAACGGATATCATTTTGAAAAAGAAGAATTTTAAATAGTTGTTGATACAATTTGTTTTTACTGAACATTAAGGCAATTTAGGAATGCATAAAATAAATTGGGCACCTGTCTTTGCACTTAGTGAGTCTGTGGAGGACGCTGCATGCTACTGCCCAATGTCAAGAGATAATGTGATCTTTGAAAACTTAATAAAACTATATATATATATATATATATATATATATATATATATATATATATATATATATATATATATATATATATAGGGAAGGAGGGAGGGGAGGGAGGTGGGGAGAAGAAAATGAGATAGATAGATAGCTAATTAATAAATGACATAACTATCTGTACATTGAGGAAATAAAAAGCGCCTGATATATATATATATATATATATATATATATATATATATATATATATAAAGAGAGAGAGAGAGAAGGGGAGACCGAGAAAGAAAGAGAGAAATATAACTGCAACAGAATATAAGATTTACAGTTTAACCACGGCAAATGTAATAACAATAATAGTTATGTACTTACAAAATAACACGTTCAAATTAATCCTTCTTTACTTCGCCACATCAACGGAATGATTGGCAATAACTTCGTCTATCAATTCGCTTTCCATTACAGAGAAATAAATAAACAAGAATACTTTCATGCAGTCCTAAATTTGCATATATCTGCACATGCCGTTGATAGAAAGGAGTGGAAATTCGTAAAAAGAAAATAATTATCACATTAGATAAAGGAGAACGAATGGAGCGAAATTGCGCCGATGGCGTTCTAAGTTTTAAGAACTGGCTTGCTTGGAAATTGACGATGGACGCGGAAGAAGATAAATAAGCAAAAACGGTCGGCAGATAAAAAAAAATATCAAAAACAAAACGGTAAAAAAAGATATGAAAAATGAGACATTTGTCTATCGGAAACAGATTTGAAAGTAAAAAGTAAAGTTTTTTATGAGATAAAATACGTATGAATTAGGGAGGGGAAATGATGATTCAGCATTGTAAGAAGAATAAGAAAACTATAAGAATTGTAAATAAATTTTAAAAAAAAATAAATTAAAAAAATAAATTAGAAATACAATCGATTGTAAAGTAGGATTGCAGAAGGCGAAATCCTGCATATATTAACACTTTCGTGTTAACAAAGCTTTCATTTTTTCTGTCAACTTACAATCGCTTTCTTACAGCAACATATTGTCATCATCGTATATAAGAAATAAGCTGAATAATTTGCTCACAGATGAAGAAGCAAACTATGGTCAAGGGAATATTGTTTATACAAAATACAACGGTGTCACACGCTGGGTTCACCTCCTCCAGACCGATAACATCATGAAATCACTTTCCTGACAAATCGACAATGGTGAGATTAGAACCGGGGTCACATGATCAGAAAGCGAACCACTCGCGCACCCACGTGCCCTTTGGAAAATGTCTAGAAACAATACTACGGGTTGAAGTAATAGTAAGTGAAATTGGGCGGACGGGGTCCGTCGGTGGTTGTTCTAGCACTAAGTCACAAGTCACTGTGACTAATTTTTTTGTGCATGCCCGCCTTCTTTCAAACTGTTGATCACGCTAGGTAACGCTCTCTCTCCCAGAAAATGTAACTAACGTCCGCTCAGCATAGTTGCTGTATGAACCGAAGGTGGTCTCTCTGGTTGTTGAACAAATACAATTTTTTTTTCTTTTTTTAAGGGTTTAACTCCAAGCAAGGCGGGAAGCCACTAGGATGCAAGGGGTTACAGGAAATAGCAAGATCAGATAGGAGTGATAGAAGAAAGGATGAGGGTAGTGGATAGATTAAGGCAACTGGAGATGTCGATTGACATTACATTTGAATAGATGGAGATTATAGCTCACAGGGAAACAGGAATAGGGAAGGGAGGTGCGAAATATGAAGCTATTAGAGTAGAAGAGACGGCTACATTTAGGAGTTTTGACAGTGAAGGGGTGAGATCGGGATGCCAGCCTCATAGATCGCTGGAACTCATGACGTCTGGGAACCAGCGAATGCAGCTCCTCGGAGCAATTTCCATGAAAGTATTTGTAGAACAGACAGAGCGAGGCGACGGCGCGTCTGTGAGAAAGTGACTGTAGACGAGACGACAGGGCAGGGCCAACCATATTGCATATCCGCCTCTGGAGCCTATCAAGAACCCCGAGGCAAACAGAAATATACCTGAGCAGACGTCTGCAATGGGGATTAGCTAGCCGCCCTTGTAGGCCAGCATCCTCCGATACGAGTGGCTGCGCTATTTACATCCGCAGATAATCATGGACACAACATGAAAGCAACGTAAAAGGTTTAAGGAAAAGGGGAAAAAACGACACATATATTGAATTAAAAAGAGAGAGTTTAGATCACATAATGATTCTTAGAGAAACTAACATGATGTATTGAAAGCATGAAGAACAGAGGAAATCATTACATAACCTTTGAAACAAATTTGTTTAATACAATCATAGTATAGAAAATGGAAGGGTGAGTGAAATATCAAGCATTTCCAAGAGCTGCAATATATAGAAAGTTGTGAAGAGCCATTATCGCCCATATATTGAAGCAGAAAGAATAATTGTAAAGTTATTTGCAAATAATTTATGTCTTGAAAAAATTGAAAATACAATTTTACATTAAATATAAATATGCATTTTTATAGTAAATAATTAAGAATGTATTTACAATATGCACAAATTAGACCTTGTAGACTAACAGATATACATTTTTATATATCAAAACAATGCTAGGCAAGATAATAACAAATTGGAAAATATACTGTGTTACGCGTTTCCTCCTTTAGGACTTTATTGTACTAAAGCAATAATTTTTTTGATGAAATCATATATTTTCTTTGATGGAATCGCATATTGATTAGCCCTATAATATTAACAAGGTTGGCATTCATTACTGACTCCTGAAAATATTTTCTTTCCTTATTTTTTCTACAAAATATACAGACTGAGTTCCGAAAGTGGGTAAAATAATTTTACCTAAATATATAACATTCATATATTTCATAAATGTATACAATTCATTCTAATGGTATATAATTAAATTTTAATTGCCATGGTAGTTCACCCAACAGAAATATTTAGTTTGCGTACTTTAGTATCGTGACGTTACGAATTTAAGCGCAGTACTAGATTGTCAGATAGGTCTCATCATTTTACAGTCTAAATGGCTAGATGTAGCAGTAATTTTTATGCTAACAGTTTCTACTCTCGTTCTTCTCTCTTGTGCAAATCTCTTCCGGCCTATTTCTGTCCAGTCAACTTTGGTCTTCAGAAATGTAAATGCAATATTAATCGTTATCTTTTATCTTCTTGATTCCGACTTGAGTATTGTTCTCTCCCCTTCAAACTGTATTTTTCACAGTTTTTTTCAGATTACCTTGCGTACTAGTGGCGTTATTGCCTTGTTTGGAGTCAAATGAAATGATTAAAATAAAAGAACTTTCTCATAAAACAAATTGACATGGTAGAGTAACTCCTTACTACTTATCAACGTATGCCAGGTTCAAATATATACATTGTTAAATATCAAACTGATATGTTTTCACGTGATATGAATTCAAAGAAATGGTATTAATTATTTACAATATTTACATGCGGATTATTTTCTTCATTATTGTTGTTGTTATTACAACATTTCGACCGTTTTACCAGCTCATTTTCATTATGTGTAACCTACAGGGAATTTCGAGTTGTTTAATCTACGGGGATGGATAGTTCCTATCCGGCTGCCTATATTTAGGGATATATCATCCAAATCCTGTTTATATTTATATAATTATATTGTTATAATAATAACATCAATCCATGGGTCGGGGTCTGTGCACTTAGACAGTGGAACGAGACAATCTACCCCCGTGGATTAAATGAAATGTTCAATTTAAAAATCCCTTTAAGATAAACATGGGTTTAATGAAAGTCGGGGCGGGGGCACAATGATTGAAATTTGGTGATACTAACAACAAAAATGAGGACATTAATCTGTTTCTAGAGAAGATAAATAATGGTAACTCCTCATCCCGGAAATACAAACAGAAAGGAAATGAATTAACTTTTTGAAGGCGTTGTAAACTAAAATATTTGTCGTGATTTTTATTTTATACAAGCAACATGGTCAACAAACAAAAAAGTAAAACGATAGTAAAAACGGTACAGGTTATTTCCATAAAAGTTGCGAAACAGATATCTCCCGCTCTAAACACTTGTTTGAAGGCTGGGTTTGTCAGTGAGATTTCTAAACGGGAGTTTTTTTCAATTGAACGCTTCAGAGACCGAGATTCATTTTCCAAGTTTTAAAAGAAATCTCTCAGAGCAAATATGTTCAAACCATTTATTTATTAATCCAAACACTAATACGTATCTCTCTATATTTCTGAGATGAGGTATTATGCACACTATTTACATTATTCGGACTACTGTCCTCATCTTTGTTGCCACAATTATGACAAAG
This sequence comes from Acanthosepion pharaonis, assembly GCA_903632075.3. Classification (NCBI taxonomy): domain Eukaryota; kingdom Metazoa; phylum Mollusca; class Cephalopoda; order Sepiida; family Sepiidae; genus Acanthosepion; species Acanthosepion pharaonis. The sequence continues at coordinate 1,711,442 of CAHIKZ030005627.1, forward strand.
TTTCGGCCGTTCTACGCTTTTGCCTTCTTCAGGTAGTCGGAAAGTCGAAATGGTCCCTTTATTTCGCTCACTGGAGTAGACTGTTCTAGTTCTGTGTGCCATTTCTAATGGATGTCAGTTATCAGTTATCTCCTGTTAATTCCCCTCTCCAAATTCTCCACTGCCTTAACCAGGTATTGAACTCACAACTCTTTGGGTCCTGTCACTGGATCTAACTAACGCGTTTATCTACTGTGCCATGTCTACTTAAGGACATTCTTTATTTCTATGATTTACTGTTTTTCCTTCATAGATACATTGCAAATTCTTCCAGTATGTTTTTTTTTTATCATTTTCATTATATCCCGCTCATCCCACTACTGGCATTTTACTTTTACATTTTAGCTCCAACTTGTCTTTTGACAACATGGTGCTATTTCTATATGTCTAATGAAAACAACTGTGTTTCACACACATATATATATATATATATATATATATATATATATATATATATATATATATATATATATATATATATATATATATATATATATATAAAGGCAATTACCCTAACCAAGTGCAGAAGGGTTACAGAAGATTGAGAACAAAAGTAAAGGCGTGTTTGAAGAAAGGATACAGAGAAGGACGGGAAACAAGCTCAGGGTGTCAGATGTCGATTGACATTACACTTGAATATTTGGAGATTATAGTCATGGGGGAAGCAACTAAGGGAAAAGGAGTTCCACAAACGGCAAGGATGGGAGAAGAAGCTATTTGATTAGAAGAGACGGTTATATTTAACAGTTTTGACAGTTAAAGCGTGGGATCGAGATGCCAGCCCGGTAGCTCGCTTAAATTCATATAGTCCGGGAACCAGCGAAAGTAGCTCGTCGGAATAGGTGCCGTGAAAATACTTGTAGAAGAAACAAAGGGAGGCCACGGTACGTCTGTACGATAGCGATTGTAGACTAGATGATGCCAGATCAGGACCTATCATCTTGCATATTCGTCTCTAGATTGTGTCGAGGATTTCGAAACGTACAGCGGGAACAACAGACCATATGTGACAGAAATAACTAATGCATATATATATATATATATGTGTGTGTGTGTGTGTGTGTGTGTGTGTGTGTGTGTGTGTGTGTGTGTGTGTGTGTGTGTGTGTGTGTGCGTGGATTTCGAAACGCACAGCGGGTGCACCAGACCATATATGACAGAAAAAACTAATGCATATATATATGTGTGTGTGTGTGTGTGTGTGTGAGAGAGAGAGAGAGAGAGAGAGAGAGAGATGGATTCCGAAACGTACAGGGTGCACCAGACCATATATGACAGAAATAACTAATGCATATATATATATATATATATATATATATATATATATATATATATATATATATATATATATATACATATATATATATATATGTGTGTGTGTGTGTGTGTGTCTGTGTGTCTGTGTGTCTCTGTGTGTGTCTGTCTGTGAAATATATAGAAATAACGCAATGCTGCCAGAAAACATAGTCTTGACTGGGCTGCCATCAACAAGAGATTGCCCATCTTACTTCATTGATGTAAACACTCGAACATATTGAACCATTGCTTTTTTCCCACAACACTCTGCAAAGATAATTCAGCAAGATGATGCCGTTACACATTTCTCACGTTTCATCAGAGAATTTTCACATAGAAAGTTACCAAATCGATGTTTTTTTTATGACAGCAGGAACCTTGATGTGGTCTGAAATCACAACTATGGACTTTTTGGGACGTTATGGGCTATATCAAGTAGGTGAATTACAACTGAAACCCCAAAATACTGATGGATTTACACAAGTCCTTTGCAGATTTCCTCTTCATTAACACGAGAAATGTTTCAAACAGCGAGCCCAGTAATGATTTTAAATTTGAAACTTGAAATTTTTAACTTTTAAACGTACATCCATTTTTTTCTTTTGAAAATGAACCCTGCAATTCTTTTTCTACAACTTTTACACTATTTCATCTTTGGACTATGAAACAGCGCCTCTACCATGTGTAATCTGTGTGTTTTTATTTTGTGCCCGATGATCTGTAAAACCAGCGAAACTTAAGTCGCACACCTAGACCTAGGTATTTGTATTTATTATATATATATATATATATATATATATATATATATATATATATATATATATATATATATATATATATATATATACACGTGTGTGTGTGTGTGTAAATTTTCAAATATGATTTTTAAGAAATATCAGATTTTCTACTTTGGGACATTGATGCAACATTATCTTCCAATCTCTATTTACTCACTCACGTCTTATGTCGAAACAAATTCCAGCATAAACTGTTTTATCAGCAAAAATAGGTAAACTAAATAAGTAGACAATTACTTACGTGCTTTTTTTCTTTTATCGCGAACCTTATTCCAAAATAGTACTCCAAGAGATAATCTGGAAAGAAAAAAAAAGTATTTCAGATATTCTTAACATCTCAAAACTTCCACAAATTTTATTTTAGTTTTTTTTTCTTTTCTTTCCTTCAAATACATTGTGAATTTTTGTTGATTATATGGTTTACTGATACTTTGTACATCTATAATCGTAATGATGGCTTCCTGTTTTCACAATCTCTACAACTTGATGAAAAATTAAGAAGTCAATCCGATTACGCGCCCAGTCAAATTTAGTGCTCATATAGTAGTAAAGAAAGCTAATAATAAAATTAATTGATATTACAAGAGGACAAAGAATTTCAAATATTTATTAGATACAAAATAGCGTTTAATCTATTGGTAGCGTAACGGTTATTGCTAATGTAAAGAGAATAAGTGAACCGAGTTCGAAAACTTTTGTCGGCTGTTCAGTTCACTTTTGCAAAAATTCCATTGAAAAATATATGAATTCAACTCTTCTACTCCCATATAAGGGTTAAACAGAAGACTGAATTGTCTAAGCTTGCTTGGTAGCCAGACAGCGTAAAAGAATAATCTGAATTCAAAACTGTGGAGAAAATTCAAAACTGTGTAGAATGCAGCTGGAAACATTAATTTAACTTTCCTAAGTCGTCAGAGCATTAAATAGATAAAGAAAAAAGAATAAATGAAAAGGTATGTATGATCGCTTACGTCATGAAGGTAAGAGGCCTTCATAAAAGAAAAATATTAGGAATAATATGTCTATTGTGAGTAGCGCTCTAATTTCCTAGTAATTACCAACACCTTTCTTTCTAATTTTCAATGCATATCTACAATAAATTTATTATTTACCGATTTACTTTATCCATGTGATAATTATATCTACTTTTAATTCCAGCCCTCTGTTCCTTTATTCTTGATTTTCAATGCATTTCTACAGTAAAATCATTTAAAAGATAGGTATTTTGTGTATATAATAGCTCTATTCTCTAAGTAACGCTTTTCCTAATTCGCGTGCTACTCTTAGCTCCATTCATTGTTATATTTATCCACAATAAATGCCTACACGTTTTTCTTTTGTACCATTCGGCACTTGTCAGGTGCCTATTATAACCTTCCACTTCGAATAGTTTAATTAATTTTAATTACGAATTGTGATTTCTGACTAAAAACGTTTTTGTTACATATCGGCCGTGTATGTACAATTATTCCTTGTAAATGTATTTTCAGCCAGAGCGAATCGACTAGGAACGAATGAAAATTAAATTACCTTGATAATATCGATTATTATTATTATTATTATTATTATTATTATTATTATTATTATTATTATTTTCAGTCCCAGCCGAAAAGTATACAGCGAAGACTTAGAAAAATATATTGTTAATTTCAAACTCACATGCATTTTTTAAACTCTGTCTTACTGGATACGAACTTTTACTGAATGAGCAACTTACACATACTCATGGCAGAAATTCAACACTAGCCTTATAAAATAATCCTTATTTGTTTACGAGATGATCTATTTGATGTTACTGTTTGTTTCTGTATTCCGGTATTATCAATACTAATTACAGAATTTTGAATAATTTTTTGCGAATTGTCCACCATTATTAATTTTTTTTTTCCGAGTAATTTTCAAAATTTTACTTGTTTTTCATTGCAATCACACACAGCGTCATTATGCAGCCAATATGTTACAGCATGGATTGATTACTGAAGCTATCACGATAAGATAAACTTATGAAGAGATACATATTGGAGCAACTGAAATAAAATCAATTTTAAAACTTCATGATAATAGAACTTCAATCTGTTAATAATTGAATTTTGAGTGGGTATAACATTAAGTAATGATTAGAAGTCTAATAGAGTAACACCATTTTGGTGTTGTCACTGGAGAAAGCAAAGACTAATTTAACCCAGAGATCCTTCACCTGTTATGGACTGACAGTATTGAGATATTTCGATACCATTTCTAACAAAAGGGCAGCATAGTGCAACATGTGGATCGGTGTCATTTGCAAGGAGCTTATCGGCAACTGATCATAAACAACCAGAGATTCGACGATCATTTCCCAAGAACCATTTTTTAAAACATAAATGAGATGCAAGACGTTTTCCAAATGAAGAATCTATGATCTGCTTATGATGAAGACTGATTTATCCTGAACTGGTCAATTGCTACAATTGTTACATTGCTAATTTATGTGACCTTCTGATGTTTTAGCAATTATTGCTGAAATAGATTATCAAGTTTTAAATAAAAATGACCGTTACTTTGGAGATCTTGAAGACATTTGACAGGGTTTGGCATACCGGTTTTCATCGCAAATTGAAAGTTCATGGTAGTTCTTTGCAAATTTTTAAACTAATTCAGTTATTCGTATCAAATCGCGAAGTGAAAATTATCCTGGGCGTTCACTCATCTAGATTGCTCTACTGTAATGCAACTATCCTCCGGGGCTCTCTCCTTGAACCTACGCTGTTCCAATGAGCTTCCCGCTGGCATCAGATCCAAACTCGGCATATATATTGATGATACAGCTATATACTCCTAATTTAATATTAAGTCTGATCAGTTCGATAAGGTAAAAATTGATACTCGATCTAAAAATAACGTACAATCTGCTGTTTAATTTTAATGTCTCCAAATCGAAACTGCTCTCTATCAATCATCTGAAAGACACCTTTCTGCTTTCCATCAGATTGGCTAATGCTAACCCCCAGAAGAGTATCTCGCTGCGCATTCTCGGGCTAAAATTTTCCGTTGAGATGAAGTGTAAAAGATTATATTGAAACAAGAAGGAATATTGAAACAATTGATAGATCTTCTGTTACGAAATTTGGTTCAGTTACTTGTTAGAATGTTTTTCTTTCAAAAAACGATCATACATATCTATCATTCATCTTTTGCTTTGAATATTGCTACACACTTAAAGATTCTTGTTAAAAGCCAAAGAAAAATCTGCAATGTTATTTGTCCTGACTTGACATCTGGGCTTCAGTCACTTTCCAACCACCATAATGTAGCTATTCCTTTGCCTTTTTTATAAGTACAATGTTGGCTCCCTGTGCCACGGCAGGAAATTTTTCTCCCGGGAATCGATCCTTCAAATCTACAAATCAACCATTCGCCCTTGCATGGAGTATTGCTGCCATATATGGTCTGGAGCCCCGTCTGCTTGATAAGATCCAGAGACGGATATGCGATATAATTGGTCCTGATCTGGCATCTCGTCTGCAGTCGCTCTCTCACAGACGTGCCGCCTCTTCTACTCTAATAGCTTCATATCTCGCACCTCTCGCCTGTCGAACTCCCTCCTCTTTTCCTGTTTCCCTGATAGCTATAATTTCCAACTATTAAAATGTAATGCCACTCGACATCTCCAGTTGCCTTGATCTATCCGCTCTCCTTCTCCCCATCCTTTCCTCTATCATTCCTATCTGCTCTCGCTCCAAATCCTCTATAACCCCTTGCGTGGTAGTGGCTTCCCGCATTGCTAGGGGTGAAATGCTTAAAAAAATGCTAATTGTTTTGATCAACATTCCTCTACGGTACCTTGCCTTTATAAATTTTAATGCAGTACTAGATTGGTGGCAATTTCTCATCATTTTACAGTTGAAATGACTACATGTAACCGTAAGTTCTATGCTGAAAGTTTCTTCTGTCGCACTTCTTATTTGTGAAGCTCTCTTCCAATTTCTTGCTTCCGTGCCAAATTTGATCTTCAAAATTTTAAATACAATGTCAATCGTTATCTTCTGTCTGCTTAATTCTTATTTTATTGTTCTGTCTCCGTAAATATGTATGTTCTCATGTTCTCTCATACTCAAAAATGTCCTGCGTCTTAGTAGCTTTATTGCCTTACTTGCGTTGAAACAATTAAAAAAACTTACGTGACCTGTGGTGGCCTCCAAATTAAATCATACAAGAGATAAATAAATTACACGCATTTATTTGAACCGCTTAGTCTATGGTCAATGGAGATTCTATAGAGAGTGACAGAGTTATTCACACATGTTCACTTCAGCATCGTTTTCGACTTGGAAAATAACGGATCTCTGAAGGTTTTGGATCTAATTCTCTTATTTTAATCTTGGATAACACAAGTTACAACAATATGACACAATGTATGATTACCAACAAGAGGAAAGTTGTGAGCTAAGAATTAGAAACGTCAACATCAAGCAAGTAGAGAAATTCAAATATTTGGAGAGTGTTTTAATAGACGACGGAAAATATGACACAAATGGTTATGGGATTAACGAAAGACGTCTTCCAAAATGTAAACGTATTATCAATCTTCATATGTGGTAGCGGAGGCTAATAACATCAAGGAGCCCGTGATCAACGAGAAAACTTTAAGGAAAATTGTGTCCCTTCAGGGCGTAGACGATCATGGTCCTCCACATCTTCCAGTCGCTTGGAGCCTTTAATAAGTATTTTTATTATTACTTCCAAGCCCTGTTCTGCCATCCATTTACTCAAGCTCATCAAATACGTTAAGCGTTGTATTACTCTGTCCCTCTTTCCGTCAATCTCTCCTGGGAGAATTAGATTTCCCAAGCCCTAATTCTTCATAACGTAACCCAGAAAAATCAACTGCCTCTTCCTAATATTAAGTAAAAGTTTCCTTTTTGTTTCCATTTTCCCTACTACCGCGTTTGTTGCTCAGATGTTCCATACAAGGTAACCTTATCATAATTAGATTCAGAAAGAGTTGAAGTCTTCGGGACACAGTAATGAAGAAGAAATTCACAGGAATTATTGATAGCAAGAGTAATTTACCTAACGATATTGTGTAAACTGGCGGCTGAAGAGAGAATAATGCTGATAGCAAGGGGACAGATAGATACTGTTTAGAGATACGAATGGTAGGGTCGTGGAAAGCCAGGATTGTTCAAGTCATGAAGTGACACGGTATATAAATGAAGACTACAATGATATTTTATAGATTCTTGTCTTTTTTATTCATTTACCTCTTGCAATTGATTCCATAAGATTCGCGAAGAACAGTATTCAGTTAAAACAAAAAACCGAAATTCATCTTCATACGAGGTGACCCTTACTTGAGGTTTTCTACCAAGCTAAGCTCATATTACGAACTAATCTCATCGTGTTTAAGCAGGAATATACGTTTCTTGATCCAGCAAGAATTAGTTCAGCTATAAAAATGATTGCTAGCACTGTTACAGTTCAGAATCGTTTACTCAGTCTTATTGTCCATTCTGAAGTTACTTTTTATCACAGATTCAAATAGCTCGTTTTAAATCGGTATACCCCATGCAATGCAGCAAAGCCACTAAGACACAAAGAGTTACAGGGTCTGGAAGAATTAGGAACAAAAACTCTAATAATGGGTAGAGAAAGAACAGAGTAATCAGGCGAACAGTAGGCAGCATTTAATTTTCTGCAGGTTGGCTAGAAAGTTTTGAGCTTGGAGAAGGTCCACAAGCTAAAAATGCGAGAAAAGAAACTGCTAGCATAAAACTTACGGCTACATTTAGCCATCTCACCTGTCAATTGTCGAGACCTCGACCCTAGTCTAGTACTGCGCTTAAATTTTTTAAAAAGTCTACATACCATAGCGTAGATCTCATCCGTATCAATGACCATGAAAGTATTTATAGAAAAGACACAGATAGAGAACATTATGGTGGTGGGAAAGTGACTAAAGCCGACCTGCCAGATCAGGACCAATAATGTTGCTGGTTCTTCTTTGGATTTTATCAAGGACCTAAAGATAAATATCAGGGGCACATTCTAAGCGTGGACGAACAGATATGTAAGATAGATTCTGGAGAGAAAGATTGTGTTTCACAACACAGTGAACTGATTTTTCTTAGCAGGGAACCTAGCAATTGATTCAATGTAGATATTTTCACTTCAGCTGAGAATGATAAACCCAAAAAGCGTGACAAGTTACTTTCTTATGGGAGCAGAGAGGGTTCTACAACTGGAACACACCATTTTACTTCCGCAGAGTCGAATCATCTTCATTTCCTTCATATTCCAAAAGTAAGTATGACGTTTCACTCAGTTATTCTTTCAAGAAATTGTAATTTGTGGAAGAAATTTCGGTAAATTTCTATTTTAACACCCGGTATATTTACATTATTTAATTTGTTCTTTTAATTTCCATTGCTATTCTACACAGAAAAAAAAGGTTTTATTCTATTATTTAATTTGTTTTTGTTTAAAGTTTCCTGTTATAAATAAGACTACACTTATCAAAAAGAAAAAAATATATACGATAATGCGTAGTGATTTCAAAAAGAGATATAGCTGTAAAAGAAGTAAATAGGCAACAATTTCTGATTACGCCAGCTGGAGTACCCGTATTACTAAACACTATGGCAATAATGGGGGACGAATGACTAACAAGAATTCCGATATTCAACTTAATAAACATAACCTCTTCAAGTCATGGGTTACTTGTTATCAGTTTCCTTAAACAAAAATATTCAAGATGTACCAACTCCGCTTTTATTTAAAAGTCTGGGAAAATGCATCAAATCACGCATAACACAGACCCCTTTTTGGTTATCAAAGCCTATAAATTGTACTTCTCCGATTTCATTACGGCCAGCATTTTCTACTCTTAGGAAAAAATGGTTTTAAACATAGAATAATGCTCAAAGACACCTGACACAGTGGATGAAGGTGTTAGTTAGATCCAGTGACAGGACCGAAAGAGTGTGAGTTCAATACCCGGTTAAGGCAGTGGATAACTTGAAGAGGGGAATTAATAGGAGATAACTGATAACTGACACGCATTAAAAATGGCACGTGGAACTAGAACAGTCTACTCCAATGAGCGAAATAACGGGTTCAGTTCGACATTCCAACCTCCTGAAGAAGGCCGGAGCGTACAACGGCCGAAACATTGTAATAAATATGGCAACAAAGATGAGGACAATAGTCCGAATAATGTAAATAGTATACATAATACCTCATCTCAGAAATATAGACAGATACATAATAATACTATTCTAATTTAGTTTCATGATAATTTTTATTTTATTTTACATTTGTAAGTCAGGTTAGGTACATATGATTGTATTTGACATCATTATAGTGTAGCAATTGCCGAATGTTAGTGTCAAATTGTCGTATGTTTATGGTGTGTAGTCATTTCGCAATTGAAATCTATGAAACGGCAATTTTTAAAAGATTTTTGTAGCTGTGCATAATACACACCGCTAATTTATTTTCTTTAGAAAGAAATGCGTATTATACACGGGGAATTACGCCAATTATCTGGAACTCGGAGCCATAGAGACAATCAAACCTTCTCATTTACATTGACCTGCATGGCTAGATCAAAATGCTAATACAGTGTGACCCGGATATAAGAGAAACCCGGATATAAGAGAAACCCGGATATAAGAGAAACCCGGATATAAGAGAAACCCGGATATAAGAGAGATTTTCTCTGGTCCTAAATTAGAGCCTGTGTTAATGTATATAAAATAGACCAAACCCGGATATATGAGAAACCCGGATATAAGAGACTTCTTCTCCGGTCCCGGCAACTCTCTTATATCCGGGTTACACTGTATAACTAAAATATTGACTATGTTTGGGTTTTCATGACACAAAGAACTTACGACAGTAGGTTAGTGACAAAATTATCTTGTTATGCCAAACACCTCAGCATGGGGTGACCTTTTGTAAATGTAGAAGTCCATTTCTGTGGGACATGATGAGAATCGAGCTCAATACATGATGATCATGCTCTGACATACAAGCTTGCTAACCATCGTTCCAAATTAGATGTCCAAGCTTACATTAATTTGCGATAAGTCTATAAATATGGCGCACATGATGATGAACGTTTTTACTCGAATATTAAGCATTTGCTAGAATACATTTTAACCAATACACCACGTTGTCGGTTCTTGGCTAACTTGAACTATACCGAATTTCTAAACATATGTTTTCCATTAAGTTTTTCTTTACCGCCAGTCCATCAGGCTGGAATCAAAGTGTAGTATCTCTTCTCCTTATATCTCAATGTCAATATTATCAATTTCCTTATGTTGTGCATTGATTGATTTAGCAGCCCGTGCCACTGTCGTTTAAAATATATTGATATGTCCCGAAAAGGGATATATTTGCTCGAAGTAGCAAAGTGGTTGTTGACTACTGTAACCGGGTAGGACACTCTAGCAGGTAATGGACTGGTCCTTGTCGTAGAGGTAGGCAATAGGCCTAGGCAATAGGCGAAGACAATAGACGTCGTCCATGTACCGCCACATCAGTCTGTATTTATGGCTGACACCAGGGGAAACCCAGGTGTATGCATATTCATTACATCATACATCAAATCTTTCTATTAAAATACTTTTTTCAGTAAAATAGGTTTTTCAATTTCATTAAGTGATATCATTCTTTCCAGGCTTGATGAAGGTTTCTTTTTGTTTAAAATAGATTGAAACCTGAACATCTTGTGTCATTACACACTTTACTTGCTGGTACTGTTGTATGTCGTCTAGTGATGTTTCTTCTGTTATTAGATAAACTTTTGTAATTCTGTATTACCAGACTATGTATGAAGAAGTTTGCTCGAAGGTATAATTTAACCACTGATATGAAAAATTTATTTTCTCCAAGTTTCACATAAATATATAAAAAAAAAATAGCGTAATATTTCTTTCTGGCTATTTGAGTTTACCGATATTTACAAAGATTAGCTTCACATTACGCAAAGCCACACGTCTCGTAAATGGTTTGCATTTTCCTTAAAACTATGATCGAATTATTTATCTAATTTTGGAATTAAATTGATTAAATTTTCTGCAGGGGGATTCCTTGTGATTTATATCTGTAGTTAAATTAATCATTGAATCTAAAAGTATTCAGAAAAAAAGGAAATTCAAAGCAAAGCGTGAGCTGCTGCTTGGTAACCTCTGCTTTCAAATGAAATATACCAGTGTTAGTCTTTTAACAAGAACAACGTAAACAATGTAGCATTATTAACTCAAAAGTTATCTTGAGTGGAAACCTGTGTTTGAAATTGCCACCCGTTTTTTTTTTTCATTTTAAACAGTGTGCATTATGACTATAGGCCTGCGAACTCGAGAAAACACGAGAGCGTCATAGTCCAGAAAGAGTCGATTTACCCTTGTCAAAGAATGTACACGTCTGTCTATCGAGCGGTTTAAAGTAGGTCTGAGCAAAGGTGGTTTCTTCGATAAAAAGGTGAAGCAGGTGGTTGCCGGAGGACACATTTTCTTCATGAAGTTTCCGCGAGTGATCAGATCTTTAGGCAAACAAAGAATGTTTTAAACAACAGAGCATCTAATCAAATACGGGTATCCAATAAAAGTAAAGTCCAATGTCATATCTATCTATCTATCTATCTATCTATCTATCTATCTATCTATCGCCCTCTCTTTTTCTCTCTCTCTCTCTATACAGATGTGTGTGAATATGTATGTATATATATATATATATATATATATATATATATATATATATATATATATATATATATATATATATATATATGGAAGCGGATCTTAACGTAAACAAATGACATCATATATTATGAAATGGCGTAGGTCCGACAATTCTTTAAATATATTTTTGTTTATACGAGATTTTTATAGATAAAATATTTAAGTAAATGAACCTTACTGATAATCAAGTGACAGTCTCGTTTCTAAATGTAATTTATTCGCCAGACCGAATGAGCTTACAACTTTCGCAGAGGTCGTATTTTTTAATCTATCTATATATATATATATATATATATATATATATATATATATATATAAGGATGCTGGCGATATCATGGACCGAGTATGTGAGCAACGATGAGGCCTTGGAGAGGATGTAAACAAGTGGATTATACTCAGGAAGAAGCAGCGGAAGTTTCTGGGGCACGTAATGAGAAAGGAGGGCATGGAGAATCTGATACTCACAAGTCGAATAGAAGTAAAGAGAGGCTAGGGAAAGGAATGCATGACATACCTGGCGGCCTTAAGCTAGTGGATAGCAGAACTTGGCCTGACGTAGGTGGGAAAGTTTTTTTTAGACCTACAAGGCATAGTTGCGACCAAAATACAGTATAAATATAGATTAGAATCCGACAGGATGATGAGGTAAAAAGAAAATAGAAAATATTTATCAATCTGAAATTTTTCAATTTTTTAAAGCTTCATCAGAGAATGAATCCTCGCATTCTCTGATGAAGCTATCAGAAAAGTGAAACATGTTAGATTGATAAATATATATATATGGTGGACTCTCCCGTAGTATTTGATGTACGAGGGTCAAGCAGCTCAGTTCTAGAAACCGACAACCAGACACCAGCACATATGATTTGATTATAGTGATGAAGGCTTTGTGCAGAGCCAACCAAAATTTGTGAAGGGCCGAATACAGAGACTTGGTGCACTACGTGCCAGAAGTCCCCAAACGACTCGCCGATAGTTTTGAATTCAGAGTTTTCCTTCTCCAAGATCTGTTGCCATCCAAGGCTATAGAACCCAGTCTGCCCTTTTACTTACCCATAACTGGTGTGAGAAAGAGTAATAACTTTCTCAAGGGTATTAGCACGTAAGTGAATGTAATGTATCCCATTGGAATTCGAACTAACTTATGCAACAGGTATTAATTCAGACAAGATTTATTAAATTATTCATTAATGTCTGTCCCTTCAAATTATATTACATATGCCCAATAACTGAATAAGGTGATAGACATTGACTTTGAAGGTATGAATCAATAGTTTAAATTTTGCTTTGTTTTATTCATGTATCTTTGACAATAAGCGACTGTGATAGTTGAATAGATTGATTTTGTCATATATATATATATATATATATATACAGACATACACACAAACACACCAGGTCTAACCTCCAAATTGTGTTGCAGCAAGAGATAATTGCTCATCTCACACAATGCTTATTATTTAATAACAACAATAAACTAATTGAGTTTCTATTTTTTCCATGTTTCCAAATAAGATGTTTATCCATCTTGAAAGACCATTTGTCTTAAGAATCACTGAAAAATCCTGGAAAGGGAAAAGGTTAAATCGTTTTGTGTCAGGGCCACTATATCTTACCAACTGAGCAATGATGAAAGGAAAAAGATCATTTATGCCTTCAGTAATGGTACCAACATTCATAATGTGGCTTCCATCTCCAGAGTCAATTCAACAAACATCAAGAGAATGGTGAATAAGTTTAAAAAAAACTAAACAGTAGAAAGAAAAACTGGATGAGGTCACAACAACAAGAGAGATCATCATTTCAACTTAGAGCTACATACATTCTTATTATTCAAAGTAGAGTGTTATAAAAGCCTCAAAGAATTCCAGTAATATATCTTTAATCATTTCTAAGATACAACCGTTCAAAGCTTAATCTAAAAATTAGACAATTTGCGGCTACACGATATATATATATATATATATATATATATATATATATATATATATATATATATATATATATATATATACGTGTGTGTGTGGTTCAATGCTTGTCAGTGCAATTGGGTAGACGGCACCGAGGTTTTGAGGTACTGGTGTCACTTGTAGGAGACAACACCGTGACATCCGGCCTCCTTAAACAGACGGTAGTTTCGTCTACAGATTCGTAAACATTCTTAAAGTTTCTCGATTACGCAGGTTGGTATATATTATGTGCACGGTTAAATTAAATGGGCGTGTGTTTCAAACACGTATATCAACAAAATATTTTTTTACACACACACACACACACACACACACACACACACACACACACACACACACACACACACACACACACACACACACACATATATATATATAATGAATACATTAAAATCCATCTTCCTTGGAATTATCTCTACTAATTAATTAATTATATATATATATATATATATATATATATATATATATATATATATATATACGCTTCAAATATTATTTATACAAACATCATATATATATATATATACGCTTCAAATATTATTTATACAAACATCATATATATATATATATACGCTTCAAATATTATTTATACAAACATATATATATATATATATATATATATATATATATATACGATTCATAGAAACATTATACATAAACTTCTTTATATAAGTTTAATTAAAGAAAACTGAAAAAGGTACTGCTTTTAAGCTTTTTATGAAATTTGTCTTGTGTCATTTATAAGTTCACAAAAGAAAACACGTATACAAACACTAGATTAAATAAAAGATCAATTACAATGCTTTGTCAGTCGTCTTTAATACAACATATATATATATATATATATATATATATATATATATATAGATATATAGATATAGATATATATGTGTGTGTGTGTGTGTGTATATATATATATAGAGAGAGAGTGTGTGTATTTTTACAACAGAAATTCTTGTTTGGATCTTTTTTTACAGTAATGTTTACGTTTTACAAGGGTTATCCCTAAACTTGAACAGGTTAAGATTGCTGTGATAGGAGAAACGTACTGTTGAGAATCGTTTACACGGGGCTGTCGTACGCGAGAAAAAGCTGCTCCCACTTGAGGTTGGGTGTGAGTTTGAGGCTCAAGTGTCTTTCAATGTATGGTGAGTTTTTTTCCCTAAGAGGACCTTGATTAATCTTTATTGTTGATAGTTCGGGGTCAGATCGGCGATGATGGAATGTAACTAGATTGGTATTCGAAGAATTGAATTTAATTAGCTAGCTTTCACACCATTAGTTAATTTGAATAGATTGGTTAATCGGAAGACAGATCAGGCGCCAATCTGTGATCATTGAGCGTTTTAGCGGTGCGCCCATATATATTCGTTTTATCGGCATAGCTGTTTACAAATGATCTGAGTAATGCAAATCATTTATATAGATCAAAATGTGGGTGGATCCGTGGAGTTACCCATGAGGGACGCCTGCGTTGACCACTAGGGCTGGGCTTTAATAATTACTTTTAGGGATCTACAAGATAGAAAGGATTTTATGGTCGAGAAAATCCTTCCAGTGATTCCATACCTAGAGTGCTAATGTAGTAAGCCTTTGTACCACACCTTGTCGAAGGCCTTTGAGATATCTTGTCCTCGAGGTTTGTTTGTCGTCAAAAGCTTCACTGATATCTGTAAGGGATGGCAGTTAGGACGTCGGAAGTGGCTAGGGCCCACCGAATCTCATACTGTTTGTCGCCGAAGATATTGTAATTTTCTAAGCACCCGAAGATCTTTTTATTGATTATGGTCCCAAAAAGTTTACTTATGAAACTGTGGAGACTAGTGGGTATGTATTGGGATTGGGGAGAATCGCACGTCCGCAATCTTGAAAACCGGGCATACGCTTGACACTTTCTTAGGAAGGATTTCTTCTTCAAGCAGCGGTTGAATAAGTTTGCTAGGATTAGGGGTAATTCCGGATTGATATTCTTAAGCATTCTCACTGGAATTTTGTCTGGACCAGTGGCTTTCTTCGTTTAAAGCATTTGATAAGTCTAAAGACATCACATGCTGTGATGGTAATATTACTGAGAGTGTAATCAATGAGACGTAGGAACACATGGGGACGGTATGGTCTTTGCCATCTAACATTGAGTTAGAAGCAAATACGGAAGTAAAAGGTTCACAGTATCTATCAAGGAAGATATGACCTCGGGACCATTTTTAATTGTAGGCACCGACGCTTTATCTCTGTTCATGATTTAGTTTTTGATCTTTTAAAATTCAGGGGATCTAATTTGTTTCTTGTCAACATTCGTCTGAACTGCGCTTGGGGAGCTGCATTTGGCGTTTCCTAGACCATTTTGTAGCGATTACTGGCTGTTCCGAATGAAAAGAAGGCTTGAACTCCATTGCTCCCTGCGATAGATATAGATGTAGTAGTTTCGGTGAGATAATGCTGTAGTGAATTCAGGGGTGAACCATGGTTGACTGTTTTTGGTGGAATATTTTTTAGGGTATAAACTCCCCATTCCAAAAACGGTCCAATCTGTGACAAGGGCAATATTTTTGGAGAGAGCATGCTTGATGAAGGTAGGGAGAGGAGTTTCAATCATGTAGGATCGATAGCTGACGCAGTCAGCCGTTGCAATAGCAAAAAACTCTCTATGAAACGGTACATCAGAAGGTGCCTTAGGCTTGGCATCGATCTACACACTGATTAGGGAATGATCGGACATACCTAATGCAGGTAACCATTTGCTAAGCATTTATCAGGGTAGGAGGTTAGGAAGAGGTCGAGGATGTTTATGTATACAGACATGCATACATATATACATACATACATATATGCATATATATAGATGCGTGTGTGTCTGTATAAATATATAAATATAATTTATATATATATATGTGTATGTGTGTGTGTGTACTCCCGCATGCACGCACACTGCAAACATCCCACATATATGTAATTGTTAAATAGTGTTTATGTAATTAAAATAAGTGAATGCTTATATCATATGTTATATTTTATCTATAGATAGAATGATAGATAGATTGATTCATTGACTAACTGATTGAGTGGTAAACATATAAACAGATTGATAGAAATTACAATGACATAAATATAAACTTAATAAATACATTCTTATTACGATAAACGCTATATTTAGTAGATGCATGCATTTGACCCGGTTTCCTTGTTTTGTAACAGCGAAGTTAATCTTTTTGACAACGTAAAGATCAAAATTCTTGACAGTGAAAATATATTTTTCAAAAGTTTAAAAATTAGGAATATCTACACGGAACCGTGTATCTACTAAATACGAAGTTTATATTAATAAGAAGTAAAGTCGAATAAAAAGATTTAATAGCTCAAAATGCGATAGATACATAGATATGAACAGTGTAAGATAGATAGATAGATAGATAGATAGATAGATAGATAGATATGAACAGACATAAATAGATAGATATGAACAGACATAGATAGATAGATAGATAGATAGATAGATAGATAGATAGATAGATATGAACAGGCATAGATAGATAGATAGATAGATAGATAGATAGATATGAACAGACATAAATAGATATGAACAGAGATAGATAGATAGATAGATAGATAGATAGATAGATAGATAGATAGATATGAACAGACATAAATAGATATGAACAGACATAGATAGATAGATAGATAGATAGATAGATAGATAGATAGATAGATAGATATGAATAGACATAGATAGATAGATTGATAGATAGATATGAACAGACATAGATAGATAGATAGATAGATAGATAGATAGATAGATATGAACGCTCCGGGATAGATCTTTTGGTGAAAGTTAATTTTGGTAAGTTTTCTGTGGAATTTCCATTTTCCTTAAACTTGCGCATTCAATCGTTGGAAGAATTTTTCAATTTTGTTTTTTTTATGTTTGCAAATTATTCCTGCGTTTGCTATTTTGAAGAAAAATTCTTTCTCGTAGAACATTTTCAGAATTTGTCATTCTCTTGGCATCCGCTTGCTTTTCGTTTCAATGGCTTTTCTCCTTCATACGACTTCCATGGAAAACAAAGGTCAAACTTCATGAGGATTACGAATAAGCTACTTCTCGAAACAACAAGTATTTTTGCTTTTACAATCATGCCGCCAGTAGAGGTTTTTTTTATTTATCTTTCTTATGTTTTTCCTGAACATATCAAGGGTGCTGAACAGCTGTAAGAGATCTTTGTGGCGTACTTTGTCGATCGTCATCGCGTCATCTATAAAATAAAGGTACACAGTTTTCTGCATACGCATTGCTCTTTCTGATAACATTCTGAGCATAAATATCGCGTTCCTTTTCCCAGTGTCTTTGTCAAACCCAAACTGTTCTTGTCCTATCTCTGGCTTGATTCTGCTGTGAGCTCTATTAATAAAAATTCGGATGATGAGTTTTATTACGTGGCTCATTATGCTTTTTGTTTAGTGGAGTTCACATTTTTTTTCCAATGGTTTCTTAGGCAGTGCTATAAAAATTGATCTGTTTAAATCTTCCGCTACATCCCCATTGTTCTTGATTTCATTTATTATTTCTGTAATCTTGTCTATTCCCAAATCACCTAAGGCTGCTATCATCTCGATTACAATTCCTTCTGGCCCTGCCGCTTTGTTTCTGTTCAGTTTGGCCACTGGAGCTTCCACTTTGTTTTTTAGTATTTCCGACCCGTCGTTATTTCGGTATGTTGCCCGTTGTTTTATTTCATCGTGAAAAAAATATCTTATATATTCGTTCCAGCGTTGAAGATTTTTTCTTTATCTAATACGAGCGTTCCGTCCTTGCATTTTATGCTGCATTTTGATGAGCATGTCCGCTGCCCTGTTAGTTCACTTATGTTTTATTCATTTTCTCCTTTAAATGTGATACTCATTCTCTCTATTTCTGTGCATTTTTCGGTGAGCCTTTCTTCTTTAGCCTACCTGCATTTGCTTCTTATTTGATTGTGCAGTTTTCTGTATTCCGTTCTATGTCCCGGCAGTGTTTTCTGTCTCCTTTGCATCATGTCCGCACATGGATAGTTTAGGCAGAATATTTAATCTTTTGTTGGTGATTATGTAGTCAATCTGTATTTTTGTTTCTCCTCCTGGGATTCTCCATATCTATATTGTTCTTAGAACCAGGTTATGGCTATTACCTAGTCATTGACCTTGCACATTTGAACCCATTTTTCTCTGCGTTCGTTTACTCCTAGTACGAAATTATCAGCTTGTCTGCTCTCTCCTTGCCATTTAGGTCTCCCATGATAATTATAATTTTTTGTGGTTTTACACTAATCCTTGGCGTTGTCTAGCATGGAATGCTAAGTTTTATTTCATTTAACCATACCTAGTTTCAGAAGTAAAATGGCGGATAATTGTGCTACGGATAATTTTGATACAAGATTATAATCTTGGCCTCAAAATCTCCGAAGCTGTTCGAGACATTGAAAAGTGGACTGACTGATTTGTTTTTTATGGCTTATCACCATATTGAAACTTATTTAAAACCAGAAGATATTTTTACATTCCAATAATATTTTGTAGATAATAATGATTTACTGATACAAGTCGTTCTAATTAACCCGTATATATATATATATAATAATTAATTTGCCAAAGAAAGGCCATAAAGCTACTAAGGCGCAAGAGGTTACTGACTGTTAGAAAATATGAGAAAAACTATTAAGGAGGGAGAACAATAAAAGAACAAGAATTAAGAATACAGTAGATAACAATTGACTTAATGCTTAAAATTTTGAAGTTGAAAATTGACTGGGAAGCAAAATACAGTAGAGGGGTTCCACAAGCGAGAAGTGTAAGAGAAGAAATTATTGGCATAGAACTTACGGCTATATATAACCATTTCATCCATAAGGAATACGATCGATACTGGAACCCAGCAATTCGATATCTAATTTCGTGCCGTTATCCATTACACTACCTGCATATCCAAGCTTACAGCATCTGGTATTCTCAAACGGGTGCTAATCTAGGTACTGACTAGACTTGACGTTGCTTAACTGGTGTTGCAACATGATATGCCTGTAAGTCTCTTTTGAAAGTGGAAGCAAATGAAACATTAGCAGAACATTCTGTATATATATATATATAAAAAACTGTTTAAATCATGACAGTTTTGGTAGTTTGCCCTTTGAAATATGATCCCGAATTGAACTACAGTCAACTATCGTTTCTACTGCTTTAAATAATAGTATAGAACACGGACGCGAATGTCTGTGATTGGAAGTTTTAAGAAGAGATAGGTTCATTGAAAGATAATCCATCTAGAGGGTTATTATAAGGTTATAATATTCAATAATGGATTGCTACATCCTCTCTCACTATCTCATATCATATAATATATATATATATATATATATATATATATATATATATATATATATATATATATACACGCAAACAGACACATACATCCGTGGGCAAATTAATTGAAACAACCGCTTTAGTTTCCTTTCTTTCACCATATGGTCAGTTTTAGATCCACTGGTGTGACAGGGTGTAATCAATTTCTATTTTTTCCTCGGATTCGGTCATTTGCAGTCATCTGCAGTAATATGTATCGATTTTCGGCGTGTATGATGAAATTTATTTCGCCTTGAAAAATATTGCGTCATCCTTGATTGGATCAGATTTTTATCATGTCTAAACACTATTATCTCGACTGTCGATAAGTTATTCTACAGCCATTTTCTGCGATGGACGTTCCTCCAAGTAAGCATACGAAAATTGCAACACAATGGCAAGCCTTACCAGTGAGCAAATCAAAATACTATCGACTGGCTCGGAAACTCTCCTGATTTAAATACAATCAAGAATATGTGGTCAATCTGCAAGGAACAACATGTGCACTGGGTCATGTTTCATTGTAAAAATACGAAAATAGTAACGGAATTATGCCTTTTGTTTCAATTAATTTGCACAACGCTGTATATACTTAAAATCATATTACTATAAATGTTATATTTAGTGGATATAAATGCTTGTGTAGATATCCCTTTTATTTTCAAACTGATATTTTACGCCGATAGATATTACATTATGTTTACATAACAGAGTCTGCTACTCAAATACTTACTCAAGTACTGATGTAGGGCCAAAGTCGGGACCACAGAAGGAAAACACGGAACACGGATTAGATGTAAGAAAGATATATTAACGACAGGTTACAGAGATAGTGTAAGCGGAGCTTAGTATATGTTAGTGTCCAATACCGGTAGTCGTACGCGGCTCTCACTGTCTCTCTGTGTCACTGTCTGTCACTCTCTAGAGTTCTATGTCGCCTACTTAATATAGGCCTGGAAGAGTCTATTGTGTAGGTAGTTTCCGGTCTCACAATAAGTACTAATAAAGGCTGCGGCAGAAATCGATCCCATATTTTAAAGTATCGCCCGAGTCATGATAGTGAACTTCGTCTTGTGGCAATGCTGTCATCATCTAGCTAATTTTTTACGACTTTTTCAGATACAATCACTTACCATCATACTTGAACCAGTGTATACCGTGTATTTTCTATGGATTTTTTCCTTATTTTTTTTAAAGATTGCTGTATGTGTTAATGCAACACAGAGAGATTATCTTGCTCATTTCATGTTACGTTGACAAGATGATGTTCCGGATGTAAAATCGTTACTGGTATGGGTTGGAAATTTCATGTTCACAAGTTCATCGTTTAAAGAAATCCACCCAGAAGAGCTCGAATGGCTCGAACTCCAGAAAATATTCCGGACGACGGAAAACTTTAGAAATCGTCTACAACAGTGTAAGGCAAATAGAGATTACCATTTGGAGGATGTCATTTCTACACCCCAATGGACCGACACTATATACCTTTGTTTAAACAACAGTGGCATATTTTTTTAACAGTAGTTATTTGTTTTTTTTTTTGTTTTTTTTTTTGTCAACCTTTAAAATGTGCGAGATATTTCTGTCACATCCTATATAAAGCTTATATTAACAAAAATAATTATCAGAGTTTAAAAATAGGTCAGTTACTTTAATACACTGGCGTGCAAAAGTTCCGGACAAGTTACATGAAGTGATTATGCCGCTTTATTAAAAGTTAAGATGGTTTAGCAGTATATTTTTATCAGTAGAATTTGTGGGCCTTAAGAATTGTAAAATAATCTGTTGCATAGCGTAAGTGCAGTGTAACAGAAGATAAATCGCTGTAAGCTGTTTGAAGTTTAAAAATGCCATACAAATCTATAAGGCCAACGATTGATCTGAGCTGATAAAGTCATGATCATATGCGTATTTATTAGTGAGATTTCGCATTTTATTAACATGAGTGTAATGTGGCTTTGTAACTCATTGTTGTTGAACATTAGCCAGATTTCTTACAATAAGATCATGGCTACAATTTCTTTGAAAACAAAGAAGATAGTTGTGACTTTGAAACGGCAAATAACCCAATAAGAGATAGCCAAGTTGTTGGGAATTTCCATAAACAGTGTTCAAATCGTACAAAAGTTTCTTGCTGCTATTGGAAATGTTTTAAATGCAAATAAAACTAGAACATAAAGTTGGGACAATAGTGATGAAAGAATTATGCTGAGAGGCTTGATAGGCAATCCAGAGTTATCAGTCAGACAAATGAATACTGAATACAAATCTTAAGAGTGAGATTTCAATTGAAACAGTACGCAGACTATTAAGCAAAAATAAACAAGCGTCCAGACGCAGCAAAAAGCCACATTAGCAAAAACATTGGAAAAGACGACCAAGGTGATTAAAAGAACATCTAGACGTGCGATATTGTAAAGTGTCAAAACGTAATTTTTAGTGATGGATGTAAAATGGAGTTACGTTCTAATACAATAGAATATGTAAGCGTAAGCCCACTAGCAGATAGAAAGAATGTAAGATACGTCGCAAAGACAGTAAAATTTGGTCGAGCGCACGTAATGGCGTAGGGCTGTATAAAAAGTGACGGTGGAAAAACTTAGTAAAAGTTGAATGAAACCTACACAGCAAACATAATATTTTCCTTCTGCCACGAGAAAATGATGGAGAATTTTTTTGAGATTCTTAACATACATCACGTGCAACAAAAAAGATTCCTTGTCGATGAAGATATTCTAATTTTAGGAGATTGGTCAGCACAAAATGCTGATCTCAATATAATTGAAACATTTCGGTAAGAATTGTAGAAACAAGTGTTCCAACGAAACGTACAATGTCTGTAAGGGTTTTGTTGTACCATACCTACGGACGATAATGGGTGTCTCCCCATTCACATGAATACAGTAGTAAATACAGTATGTTGGTCTGAATTTGGAGATTCGTCTTTAGCTGTGTTGGTCAAACTTACTGCCTCCGGGCAGAGAGGATCTCCAGACGGTGTATTGTCGAAGGGTAGAGTCTAGTCTCGGGAAACAGCTACCCGACCCCGTTTAATACGGGATCTACGTGGAATTTTTGGTTGAGCCTCCGGACTCGGATACCCCACATCAAATTCGGCCTTGTGTCAAATATGACCGCTAGAGGCTGTTGCTAGGTATCCTGCAGTTGGAGATTCATTGTGAAATTCACTTGACTCCATTCTAGTAGTTGACTACTACGCGCCACTAACGGATCTTATATTATCGCTCATTAAGAGCCCTCATTTGATTAACTTATTCAGTTACCTTCCTTAGGTTACAACATGTTTTGGGATTACTGCCAAGGAGAAAAGGAGAAAATTAACAATGTGAAAATCAAGACCTTGTTCCATTTAATGCCACATTGAATTGATACAAATATTCGTGCGAAAGGCAACAATACTAATTACTAAATCCATATTTTAACATTTTTCATTTTCTGCAAAAATAAAAATAACTTTTTGCAAAAAGAAATATGTTCCTTTTGAAATTAAGAAAAGAACTGAAAGGTGACATTTATTCTGAGATGTTTTCCCAAAGGCTTTTTCCAGCAGTATCCAATTCAAAAAATGCAATAACTTCTTCCATTTGGTCGTCAAAGGTCATAAAATATATTGAAAAAATGTGCTCTATTCTCTCTATATTTAACAAAGGTAATACATTTACCAAGATAAACTAAAAGTTTCCCACATCAGTGTATATAGGCAACACTCATGATAATATACAAAATATCTCTCGACCAGATCATCTTAAAAACTAATTGTTCCACATAGTTTTTTCTTGTTCAATATAGAAGTGTATGTATCATTCTATATCGAACAAGAAAAAAAATATGGACGGTGTGTTAGTTTTAAGATGATCTGGTCGAGAGATATTTTATATATATATATATATATATATATATATATATATATATATATATATATATATATATATATATATATGTAGGTGCGTGTGTCTGAACCAAACAGTTTGTGTTATGTTACAATATTTCGACTTCTGGTCAGAAATAATTGTATCAAGCACACACAAGCGACTTAGATTCTATTATTAGTTGCAATTAACTGAACGCAAAGAAAGTGAACTAGTCACTTGTTGAATTTATTTTTATCCTTCCAGTTGTAATTCTGGAGATAAAATACCTAAATAATTAGAAATCTAA
This sequence comes from Acanthosepion pharaonis, assembly GCA_903632075.3. Taxonomy (NCBI): domain Eukaryota; kingdom Metazoa; phylum Mollusca; class Cephalopoda; order Sepiida; family Sepiidae; genus Acanthosepion; species Acanthosepion pharaonis. The sequence continues at coordinate 1,735,820 of CAHIKZ030005627.1, forward strand.
ATTCCTCACCGGTGCGCTATTTCATTTATCCATTGAACTGCACCAAAAAGTTCTCAAAGTTTGAAGAGTTAAAATATATATTTATTAAGGTAAAGAAATTTCGTAGCATAGCCCTGTATGGCCTTGCTGTTAAAATGTGCATTTATCCTTCACCACACACACACACATATATATATATATATATATATATATGTGTGTGTGTGTGTGTGTGTGTGTGTGTGTGTGTGTGTGTGTGTGTGTGTGTGTAGAAAGTTATACTCCTTCCCAAAACCAACATACAAGAAACTTAAAAAAAAAAAGCTAAATGGGAAAACGTTGATCATTTAGAATAAATGCCAAAAACATTAGTAAATCAAAATAAAATAATAACTTATGATGATACTGAAAATAAATAATATATATATATATATATATATATATATATATATATATATATATATATATATATATAAACAAATTAGAAAAAAGTTTAAAACACAAAAATAACATTAACTCACTTCAGTTTATTGAGTATGACATTTCATTATTTTAATATCCTCTATAGTAGCCTACAGAATATATAACACCGTTCTCTAATTGTAAACTTCTGAGAAACTGGCGATAGTTTCGTGTTTATTTATAAATTATTTCTGCATATATATATGTGTGTATGTGTGTGTGTGTGTGTGTGTGTGTGTGTGTGTGTGTGTGTGTGTGTGAGTGTCTGTGTATCTGTGTGCGTGTGTGTGTATGTGCACTTGGTCGAGTGTTTACAACGATCGCTTTCTGATCATGAGTATCTCACCAAGTTAGATTTGTCAGGAAGCTTACTTCTTGATGTTGTCCTTCTGGCGTGTGGTATCTTATGAAAGTGCATGAAAATTCTACCACCGGCTGACCAAAGCCTTGTGAGCGAAATTGCTTCAATGAAATCCTTGGGGAGCCGTCGGTGGTTGTGCTAGCGCGAAGTCAACAGTCATCGTGACCGAGGGCTTGAGTGTGCTAACCTTGTTCAGATTGTTGTTCACGCTAGATAAAGCGCTCTCGCGCAGAAACAGTAACTAAGGTCCGCTCAGCATAGTTGTAGTATAAAGCATAGCTGGGCTTATCGGGGGTTGAACAAATACAAATGGCCGAAATAGGTGTCTGCAACGGGGAGTAGCTAGTCGCCTCAGTAGACAGTCATCCTCGCCTGCCACTATATATATATTTAAAAATATGATTCCACCTCGCGACATAAGAGGTCTCATGTTTCAAAGCGAAATTTTTTTTTGATTCCAAAAAAAAAAAATTTCGCTTGAAGATGGAACAGAGCTTACTTTAACTCAATTTAATTCAAATAATTATATTGAATTTTCGGCTCTTGTTTTGAAACATGAGACCTCATATGTCACGAGTTGGAATCATATTTTTAAATAGATAATTATATTTATGCTCTACTTTTGTATCGAGCACTATTTTTCAAAAATAATAACTAAAATACTAAGGAACTTTGGATTATTTACCTAACCAGTTCCTTCCTATTTTCTATATATTTCACACACACACACACACACACACACACACACACACACACACACACACACACACACATACATATATATATATATATATATATATATATATAGTCCAACAGAAATACCTCCGAATTTGAAGCTATTACCTGTGTGGTTGTAAGGGACTTAGTCAAATAGCAATTGTG
>CAHIKZ030005627.1:1745000-1750000 GCA_903632075.3 Acanthosepion pharaonis
AAAGAGAGAAATGTTGGCATCAACAATAGTAATAAAATGGTGACGACAACAGTGTTTTGTGTAGGTATGTGCGCTGCCTAATACTGATAATTTAGATGTCGATAAAAAGCACATAATGTAAACAACTGTTTAAAATATAATTGTATCTAAATGAAAGTAATGATTTCCCATTTCGATCTACTACATATTACACCTACTTTACATCCTTGTATACTTTATATATATATACCCTCCCTCCATCTATCTATATATAATGATTTTCCAAGCGAAAGTATGGGGACCCAGTCAGGATCGAACTCACGACTCAGTCGTACTTATTCTAGCGAGACAAGCTTGCTAACCATTACACCACCTCTCGATAGATAGATAGATGGATAGGGATGACTTGTTCGAATTTCATGGGTGTTCGTTACATACACATAGGCGCTAATAACTATGGAAAAGGCATGAATCCATCTCTTCCATTGGTTTAAATATTAGTATTTGTATCAGGAAAAATCATTCATATTCTCCAAAAATATGTAATTAATAATCATTCGCAAAAATAAAGAATTATTCTTACAATCTGAAATATATATCGACGTTAAATTGTTAACAAAACGCTGATGAACCGAAAATAACAGATCAATCAATATGGTATATAAATTTATATATAAGTTTACTAGTTGGTTATCGAATGAATAGTACAATGTGTTCTCTCCTTAGAAGTTATTTTAGTAAATACAATAGCAAGTTTAAAAACATAATTAGAAACGAGATAGAAAGATGAATTATTTCGGCTTCTTTATGCTTCCAGATACACTGGATTTCAAAAATATTAAAAATTAAAGTTAAATCCAAGAATCCCTGTATGTTATCGACGTAAAATGAAAAACGGTCTTTTTAGTATTTAAACACTGAGCCTCTATCTGCAATATATTCGATAAAATACATTCGATAAAAACATTAATTAGTAGCAGTAAAGTTAAATTTATAGGGCATATAATGAGGAAAAACGGCTTGGAAAATCTGATACGCACGGGACAGATTGTAGGCAATAGAGACAGAGGAAAACAATGCATAACGTAATTAGGGAGCTTGAGTAAATGGTGGAACAAGGCTTAACAGAAATAACAAAAAAGACAAAATTAATTAAGAGTTACAAAGGTCAGGTAGATGTGGAGAATCATGATCGCATACATCCAGGGTGACACGTCACATAAAGAAGAAAAAGTCTGAATGAGTTCATTTTAGGGAAGAAAATCTTTGCTTCGGAATGTCTTTTCTTTTTTTAATTGTCATTCGATTACCCACATATATTATTTTCGTTCCAATATATATATATATATATATATATATATATATATATATATAATGTAGAAAATTAGAATTAGGAAATCAGTATATGTGTGTCTGTGTATATAATACATTAGTGGGTTATTACATATATTCATATATATATATTATAAAGCAATATACACACAGACTATGCATGTGCAGTTGCTCGAATATATCTGAAATAACAAATCGTTGTAGTACAATAAAACTTTCCCGAATGATATTACCTAATCTTCATTTTTATGACACTTGCGGCTCCTTTTCCTTTTTATTACTGTTGTTGTTGTTGTTATGCGTGGCGTGACCGTTTAACTGATTTATAGCAGCGATGGCCAAGTTCATCAAATTTACGAATTCAGATGACACAGGCCGTTGCCCATTTTAAGCAGGTCAGAAATTTGATGAATACGCCAACATTTTAGAGGGACTTGTTGTCACTTGATCCGCTTGCGGTTTTCGCATTACGAATACGACATAATTCACTCTCTCTTTTTTATCGCGATAATTCCTTTGCAAAATGTTACTGTCTTCCACAAGATGGCAACTTTGTAGTAGATCCGTGTAAAACGAATTTACTACCATAACGTCTGTCTGTCTCTGTCTGTCTGTCTCTCTCTATATATATATATATATATATATATATATATATATATATATATATATATATATATATATATATATATATATATGTATGTATGTATGTATTTTATAATGGTTACTCATATTTGAATAGGTGTTCTATTAAAGAGCACCTACTCAAATATGAGTATCCATTTAAAAATAACATAATCAAATGAATGAAAAAGTCTGATTTAATTGATTATATATATATATATATATATATATATATATATATATATATATATATATATATATATATATATATATATATTATACATTCATTACCGGTAGCACAACACTGACTTTTATGTACAATGCAATTGAAAAAAAAACATTTAAACACCACCTAATGATTGCGCTGCGCATGAACCCCAGATTTGTGCTACTGATGAGGTAAATGTACCTTTTATTATTAATATAAATTATAGCTCTATCATCAATCGGTGAACATTATTAAATTAACTCTCAATATATATATATATATATATATATATATATATATATATTGAAAAAAAAAAAATATTAAAAATCAAAATCAATATATATATATATATATATATATATATATATATATATATATATATATATACTGAGTCAGCGTTTGCAGTATATTTGGTTTAAAAAATAAGAACATCTTTACTAGATATAAAACTACTGGAGAGCGTGAGAAAATGCGCAGTACGCCTGTTGTCACTTGTTCCTTAGCAGAAAGCAAAACTCATATAGCCTGAGAATTGATAAATACTATTAATTTTACTATAACTGCCACTACCACTACTGCTACCACAGCTACTACAACTACCACTTCTACTAATAATAATTTGACATTTTACCAGATGACCCAATCTAGGTCAGAAGACCGGAAAAAGAAAAAAAGTAAAAAAAAAAAAAACAAAACATGCCTCATAACTGATTTCTATGTTTCGGCAAACCTCTAGGTAAATCTGAAAGAACGTAAAATATAGATAAAGATTTTAATCTTTGTGGAATTTGTGGAGCGTAAAGGCTGCAGTCCTGCCAATCGTTATCGGAATGCGGGGAGCAACCCCAAAGAATCCTAGAAAATACAGGAGGTAATGGCAATTAGAGTTGGAACCATGAAAATGAAATTCCTTAAAGAAAACTGTTAAAAATCTACAAAACTTTGAGAAAATCTGCTGTCATTTCTCAATAACTACCAATTACTGCTGGTGTGAAAAACTAATGAGTAAATAATCATAATTATAATTATAATGAACCACATTATCAATGAATTAATAATTGAAGAAAATAATAGGCATGATTAGGTAAGGAAGGTGATCCCTTTGGTATGATGTGAGCAATTGCATTTTAAACATAAAAATACAATAGTGTGTGAGCAGGGCAGAATCACCCCTTACAAATGAAACATAAAACCGTTTACAACTTTAGGAGTATCAAAGGAAGAGAGGGCATAATTGTTGTCCACAAAAAGAAAAGAACGTGTCAGAGAGCTGATATTGCCCTTTCGACGAACCACGGAGCGAATCTCAAAGAAAGTGAAATGCTAAATAATTATCTTGACTTTGTCAGGGAACTGAGAAAATTACGAAAAAGAAGACGGTAAGTGTGTCAGTTGTTATATCTAGTACGCGGAATGGTTCAGAAGGGCCAATGAAAAGCCCAGAAGAAGAACGGAAACTATCCAAAATGACCCCAAGATCCGGACAGTTCCTAGATAGATGACCGCTTGGGAATGCCAGGTCATGTAACCTCGGTTGTGTAATAGATAGTGGTTCGGAATTATTAATCGAAGAGCAGAGTTCGAATTCCCGTTGATTTCGTCATATTCACTTAAGCGCAAATAGCCTTGGGAAGGGTATGGATTTATCTCTTCTACCCACAAGCTCTGGAAATACTTGTATCACTAAACCATTATTATCTCGCCACCAACAAAAAAAAATATTCGTACAATCTGAAATTATTTTCTGGCTTTAAATAACCTGCAAATGTTGATCAATGGTAAAAAACGAATCAATCAACCAGAATTACCTGTTCTCGTAATGTTTTAATTTCTAAATTAAATCGCTATTAAAGTTCGCTGTATTATTAAGGATAGTTCTAGATTAATGAAGAAATTGGTTGTCACTTGGACTCTAGAGAAATGCTACCAGTTACAATCGATATGAAAAGCCGAGTAAAAAAAAAAAAAATAGTAATTGTGTATATAATAAGAAACTAACTAGGAACTAACGAAAGTACACAATTCAGAAAAAAAAGAAGACTTTTACAGTAATAGTGTCGTAGTAGTAGCAACAGTAGTAGTAGAAGGAAACACTTTCTCCGCCTGCGACAAAATGCGCAACTCACACGACTGAAAAATTTCAGTCACTGTGCGTTTTCATGGGCCGATATGTCCTCACCAGTGAACCAGGAGTGTTGGGTGATGGATAATTTTATCGACTCTCCAATTCTTGTTTGCCAACCAAGGCTGTACAACACAGTCTGTCATGCTATTTAATCCATAGCTGGGGGGAAGAAGAGATCCATTCATACATTTTCCAAGTGTGTTTACGCGTAAGTGAAATTGACAGGAATTCGAACTCAGCTCTTCTCATTCCGAGCCGTAATCCATCACACCTCACACACATCCAATGGCAGTAGTTGTTGTTGTAGTAGTAGTATGCTAAAAGATGTTAATAATTATAGAATCACCTTTCAATGTTTAAGCCACGGGTAAGAAAGTTAAATTGAACTGAGAAGGAATACAAATGAAAGGTAAACAAAGACGTGGAACTTTTATATGTGTAGGAAAAAGGCGCGCACACAGCACAACAAAATATATGTGTAAATAAATCCATAAAAATGCCTTCACCGAAGTCAAAAAGATCAAAACCAGTTGTCAGATATATTCAAATTCGTTCGTTCGGCCGTTTATTCTTTCCATTTTGCTTTCTTTCTTTTTTCTTTCCTTTTCTTTCTTTCTTTTTCTTTTTTTCCTTTTCTTTTTTTTTTTTTCTTTGTGTGTCGCTTCGTGTGTGCCTGTGTGCGTCGTTTTGTTATTTACTAAGCAAAGCGTACAATTGTAATAATTTCATATGAGT
>CAHIKZ030005627.1:1755000-1812500 GCA_903632075.3 Acanthosepion pharaonis
TTTTCTCTTTCTTTCTTTTTCTTTGTTACTTTGTTTCTTTTTCCTTTCTTTCGTTCTTTTTTCTTTTTCTTTCTTTTTTTCTTTATTAAATTTTAATTTTTTGCTGGGCCAATTCTGCTCCTTGTACAATATTCGATTTTTATTACAATTTGGTAGAAATTTTCTAACATATTGTAACATATTTTTCTACATTTTTAATAAACAATATTTTTTTTGTTTCTTACTGGGCATATTCGTTGCAATGTTTTTATCTCAAGGCTTCCCATTTTTATTGCAATTTTACACAAACAGACACACGTGTGAGTGTCTGTAGGTATGTGTGTGACAGTGGGTGTGTGTGTGTGTGTGTAAACCTTATCTTCCTTCTTTGCAACGAAAGGGACAGCTTGCTTTGTTTGCTAGCGGCTAGCAGCGATAGCGCTAAGAATACTGATAGTTTGTTTGTTTTACAGCAGATGCAAGAACATTCACGCTCTTTTAAGAGACTGCGCATGTGCGTTGTCGAAACAGGAAAAAAAAGTACGAGAAGGGACGTGTCAGGTCCCACATGAATACCTAAGAATGCCTACACACGCACGCTAGGTCACACAAACGCACACGCTCGCACGTGCGCGCGTAAAAGTTCAACGAAAGCATTCAACATTACCAAAAAAAAAAAAGAAACAAAAAAAGAAGAAAATAAATAAATAGCCCACCTCCACGAAATACTAGTGCATTAATACTCCGGTATTGAATTACTTACAGAAATATACTACTATATGCCAAACAGAGGCTGAGGTTGAAGAGAAAGAAAAAAAAAGTATATTTCTATATAAACGAGAATCGACTACTATAAATGCGATAAAGAAAGATCTTATTTAATATATGTGTTATATCTGAAGCAGATGCGTATGTTGTATATACCGGGTGTAACAGCAAAATTGTCCAAATCGTGTAAAAGCAAAATTATCCGTTTGTTAGATTAAGCTTTGAACAGTTGTATCTTAGAAATGATTAAATATATTTTACTAATAAATATATATTTTTATAACACTACCTTGACCAATAACAGTGTCTAATTACTCTCTAAACTTAACTGAAGAATCGTGATGAAATCGATGACACACGAAAATGATATGTTTATCATTAATTAATTATAGTTAAGGATCGGAAGTTCGTGAAGGACTGAAATTAAGTACAAATATATATATATATATATATATATATATATATATATATATATATATATATATATATATATATATGTGTGTGTGTGTGTGTGTGTGTGTGTGTGTAAAATATATGGATATAGATCCGACAGTATGAAGAAAAATATACGGAAAAAACAAACAAAATCCTAATATGCAATTATGGAGTTTTAATGTTAATATAATGTCAACGTCGGATTAGTAGACATCGTAGGACATATTCATAAAACATAATTAGCATTAGACTATATTTAATTCAACATGAGAAGACTGATCAAAACAGATAACTGAATTTTTTCAAGATCAGCGTTCTGTTTCAATACTCTTATGTCCATCGTCTTTTTATGTTGAATTAAATATAGTCCAATGTAATGTTAATTATGTTTTATGAATATGTCCTGAAGATGGTCTACTAGACCGAAACGTCCGACGTTGATATTATATTAACATTAAAACAGCATAATTGCATATTAGATTTTTTGTTTGTTTTTTCCGTATATTTTTCTACATACCTATATATATATATATATATATATATATATATATATATATATATATATATTATATTATTATTATTATTATTATTCCAGGATCATTTTCCAACTTATTCAAGGCGATGTTAGCCCTCGCTAACCTTTTTTAATTTTCTGTTCTGTTGTAACAAGGTACCTTACATGTTTCACGTATGATTTCATTTTCGGGTCTTTTTCACGGTCCTTTGGATTGTCATAGCTGAAACTCCTTTCTTACGTGACAATCAAATTTGAATTGAGTTGGATCTTTTCTAATTGATCACTTTAGGTCTAAATTAAAATGACGATCCCACTTTCTGTTGTGATCTCATGATCCAGTTTCCCTCTCTACTGTTCCCTCTTTTTTTAAACTTATTCACCGTACTCTTGATGGTTGTTGAATTGACTTTGAAGATGAAAACCAGAGTATGAATGTTGGTACCATTACTGAAAGCCTGAGTGATCTTTTTCCTCCACCATTGCTCATTTGGGAAGACAGCGGGGCTGGCACAAACCGTCCTGTCACGGTATCTAACTAACTAACTAATCCACTGTGCATGTGTCCTCGAGACGTTGGTTAGATCCAGTGACAGGACCCAAAGAATTGTGAGTTCTATACCTGGTTAAGACAGTGGAGAACTTGAAGAGAGGAATTAACAGGAGATAACTGATAACTGGCATCCATTAAAACATGGCACGTGGAACAAGAACAGTCTACACCAGTGAGCGAAATAAAGGGTTCCGTTCGCCATTCCAACCACCTGAAGAAGGACGGAGTGTACAACAGCTGAAACGTTGTAATAAATATGGCGACAAAGATTAGGACGATTGTCCGAATAATGCAAATAGTGTACATAATACCTCATCTCAGAAATATAGATAGATACCAGAATGTATTTGCTTGTTTTTTTCTCCTCAAGTCAGTCTATGATGAAGCATTAATAAAAAGTGATATGTTTGTTTGACAAAAGTTTCCCATTTCTTGATTATCTGTTGCATTCTGATCAATATTTGATCTACATATATTTAATCCTAACTCATACACATACACTCACACACACTCTCTCAGTCTCTCCCTCTTTCACACACACACAGCACACGCAAACATATATATATATATATATATATATATATATATATATATATATATATATACAATCCATTTTTGAAACATGGTTAGAACTGTGTATGAAAAAACATATTTTAAATCAGTTAATTTTAATTATATATATATATATATATATATATATATATATATATATATATATATATATATATATATATATTAAATAAAAAGACCACTTTATTTGGTCTGGATTTACATTGAGCTCTCTGGATTTTATCCTCCTTAGGTTGACCCATACGGATTACCTCTTTTTCATAATATATATATATATATATATATATATATATATATAAAGAAAGAACATTAAGATATATAATCCGGTGTTCTTCGTGGCTTTTAGCTTCCATTTTTGAAACATGGCGAGAACTGTGTAGCGGAAAAAAAACATATTTTAAATCAATTAATTTATAATATATCTCTCTCTATATATATATAGCGTTGTTCCTCAGAAAGATGCTGAGAATATCATGGAAGGAGTGCGCACGCAGAGGGAAACTTTTAATGAAAATGTAAATAAAAAGAATACTTATACTCAGAATCAGAAAAAAAAAGACATCTGAAATATATTGGACGCTTAATGAGGAAGCAGGCCTGTAGGATTTGACATTTACATGACATATAAAAAATCAAACAGGACAGCTGAAGGCAGAGGTTTACCTACCTGACAAGCTTGTGAGGATTGATGGCAGCCGAGGTTGGGGGATAACAAAATTACAAACTCTACTTAGATCATGGCCAAACTGCGACACTCTTGGTCTTACTGAATGAGACGCTTAATTTCATAATGAAAAAAAAAGTTTTTTAAAAAGAATGTTTTCTTTTCTTCTCTCGCGATCGCTCACACTTTCTCATACATCATCACATACGTAAAAATGATTAAGTACGATGTTTCTTGAAATTCATAAACCGTCGTTGAAAATAACGTTTTCATCATTTTAAACCATTAGCAATTTTTACTAAGGAAGATCAGACATGTAAAAAATGTTTGCTGATGAAACTTGAAACAGAATATTTTTTCTCTGGAGAAATCCTTTCTTTTTTTCATCTTTTATTTTCTAATGAATAAATTAAAAATAAATCACAAGCTACGACATGTGTGATTCGCCTTGTCATCACTGATAATATTAGATGAATAGTTCAATTTTTTAATTATAAAAAGTTTTCCTGCAAAGATGTAAGTAAACTCACCGACACATTTCTATCTTATATATATATATATGTTTACACATGATGCAGTGAAAATATCTGTGGTTCCTACTACGAAAAATTACCTTGAAACTTTTTAGTAGTGTGGTCCGCCTGGTGATCAGCCATAGATCATGTGAACCATGGCTGAAAAAAGAGTTACAAGGGGTAAGAAGTTGGGAAGAAACAAAGTAGCCTACGTCTTAATGAATAAATTAGGAACAAATCACATGACATGAGTTAATCGCACCTTCATCAGCGATACCAGATTTCATTTCTTTTTAATTATGAAAAAAGGTTTTCTGCGAAAATATTAAATACCCACGACATTTTTTAAGATATATGCTCACACATATGGTTTGGAGTAATGAAAATAGCTGAGGTACCTACTACGAAAATTTACCTTGAATCGTTTTAGTAGTACGGGATGACTTGCGATCAGCCATAGACCATGTATCCCACTATTCAAAGAAGGTGGTCCATGCCTGACTTAGAGATATAAAGGATAGAAAGTTAGGAAGAGACAAGGTAACCCACATCCTAAAGCGTTACGAAACACAGAAGACAGTGAATTCAATATCTGTCTATATTTCAGAGATGAAGTAGTATGTACACTATTTACATTATTCAAACTATTGCCCTCATCTTTGTCGCCATATTTATTACAACGTTTCGACAGTTGTACGCTCCGGCCTTCATCAGGTGCTTGGAATCTCGAACTGAACCCTTTATTTCGCTCACTGGGGTAGACTGTTCTAGTTCCACGTGTCGTTTTTAATGGATATCAGTTATCAGTTATCTCCTGTTAATTTCCCTCTCCCAGTCTTCAAGGACACACGGCACAGGGGATAAAGGCGTTGGTTAGATTCAGTGACAGGACCCAAAAAGTGTGAGTTCAATACCCGTTTAAGGCAATGGAGAACTTGGAGAGTGGAATTAACAGGAGATAATTGATAACTAACATCCGTTAGACATGGCACGTGGAACTAGAACAGCCTACTCCAGTGGGCGAAAGAAAGGGTTCAGTTCGACATTCCAACAACCTAATGAAGGCCGGAGCGTACAACGACCGAAACGTTGTAATAAATATGCCGACAAAGATGAGGACAATAGGCCAAATAATGTAAATAGTGTAATTAATAAGTGAACTGACATTTTAAAGAGGATTATTTGTTGTTGACATCAGTTAAAGCCTGGAAAATATTTGTTCTTTTTTTCTGGCAACAAAAATGATAAATAAATAAATATGACAAAAATATGAATATTGAAATAAATAAAAATAGTAACATGAATTAATACAGGCTATATTTAAAAAAAATGCCTTATAGATAAGACAAATATTTAAATGTGTTTGTTCGTCATGATTTTCTACACGTTTCCATATATTACTAGATTAACTTAAAAATATACATAGCATTATTATATTATTACGTGAATGAAAATTTGACTGATAAATTTATAGAGAAAAATATACTCATTATGGTAAATAAACAAAAAATAGAATTATGTGTGTAATTTTTAAATGATACACAATTTTGAAAAAATGCTATTTAGATATAAAAGTTATCTCCCTTAAATTTTCATAATTTTGATTTTTGGGCGAAGTGAACCATCAAAAGGTTGGCTGAGTATTGCGAGACAGAAGGATTTCTTTTGTAACAAAGTAAAGAATACAGAGCTGCAACGTTACATCTGTCCTACTTTACGGCAGCGAATGTTGGACGGTCTCCTCAGTGATGAAGAAGAGGCTCGAGGCAACGGAGGTATGGTTCTACAGAAGGATGCTAAGGATATCATGGACCGAGCGTGTGAACAACGATGAGGTTTTGGAGAGGATGCAAACAAAGAGGATACTTATACGTAACATCAGGAAGAGGCAGCTGAAATTTCTGGGACATGTAATGAGAAAGGAGGGCCTGAAGAATCTGATACCCACAGGTCGAAGGAAAGAGAGACAAGGGAAAGCAACGCATGGCGTACCTGGCGGGCTTAAGCAAGTGGATGTCTGGGGGAGGTGGCAGATAGACGAAACTTATTGAGAGCTACAAGGGATAGGGAGAAGTGGAGAGCCATGATCGTCTACTAGAATCAAGTGTACATTTCCGTGAAGAGGGCTACATCCGCAAAAGTGGGGAGAGGTTTTCGCCGTACCTATGTCTAACTCTTTGATTCTCTTGTAAACCAGACCTGAGTCTGCAACTTTGAGTTTCACCCTAGATGAACCTTTTTCAATTTTGTGCTGTCCAGAGCTATATCAATTTTCTTTTGATTTTCTAGCAGATTGGACTTATATATGTCTTTCAGATTCTCTTTCAAACCGGAACACTATCTGTTATTTTGAGTCTCGTATAATCCTGTATCTAATTTTCTGTCTTTCATGCGGGACTTGTGCCGACATTTTTCACTCACGTGCTGAACGAATCTATATATAACTTTCTCACTCTCATGCAAACCGGAATTATGTGTATCTCGCTATTGTTTATCAAAATGACAGAATCTTGCGTTAAATAACCTAGAAACGAAACGAAACGAAACGAAATCAAACAATGCAGTCAATATATTGACAGCGTTGTCGTTGTGAAATATTAAACAAGCTTTTCAGTGAAACCATCACTACTATATACAGCTCAATCCTCTCTGGACAATTACTGAATACAATGCATTTAAAGCTAGCAGATCTTGCAAATATTAAATCCTATATCAAGAGACCAAGCAATAACAATTATTAATAATTAAAATTAAATTGTTTACTTATTTTTTCTATCTAAGTTACATAAAAATATTCAAATCCTCAGCAGTTGTTTTGTTTTTTAAGAACCCAGTTTATTTTCAGGATATATTTTCTTGTTTCTATAAAAAAAAAACAACAAAAAAAAAACGCTATTTATATCTTGATGTAAATTGTTTTAAAATATTTCTCATAATGACGTAATTTGATTTCTTTTTATTAGATAACACTTTTTCGGTTGATAACCTTTTGAATTTGTTCCGTCATAATTATTAAATCATCTATTATCAAATTAAAAATTTTACCTAATGCAAATCAATTTTATATCATTAACAGAAATATTTCGTCGCTAACTGAATTTTAAATACTGAAACTTGGTACGATACTTTCAATATGGTGAAAGAGTCTTGTAAAATCAAATCTCATACCTCTAAGATTCAGACTTGCTCTTTTAACCCTCAGTTAGAGGCGTTTTGGAGAGGTTTGGTTGTGTCTATCATGAGGCTAGATAGATATTTCAGCGAACATATTTCCATATGTGATCGTACCAGCTTAGGGTCTTCAACGTCATGTCAGCCATTACATCTACGCTAGGTAATTTCAAAGAAAACTTTGTACTGAGGAGAACACTAGTTGGTTAATCTCTCGATGACGCCCCATACAAATAGTAACCCACATTTTTCAAATAAGCGGAGCTTGGTAGTTTAAAGAATGTCAAGTCTTGCTCATACACGTTCTTCCTCTTTCTCGACCTTCGTTTGTGCAGTGTATCCAACACCTTGGAGGCATTGACCCTGAGGCGTTTCCGGATTAGGTAGAATAGTGTGACATGGTACTCATTTCTCACAACCAGCAGGACCATTATAGACTTGATGGGAATTGCAGTGGGTACCGCCATGCGGTCTGTGAAGTGCCACTTTTCCATTTTATTGTTAATATGACTATTCTCTGGAAGATTGCCATTTCTGATTTGCCTTCTTATCGGCTATTACCGAGAAAACGATGTATCTTCTTATCTCTGGTGTCAAGATTTTACCAATCTATTTTCACTCTCAATACTTCTGAAGGAGAAATGAGAATGCTGAAAATTTGGGACAGATCGCGTAACATTGAGTTAAGTCGTCTCTTATTTATTGGAACAAATGAAAGTTTGTTCGCAAGTAACCGACGTGCCTTCTTGGTAAATATTGTGGGTTGTAAATAGTTATAGATATTGCATTTATGTGCAAATAAAGTATAACTCAATATTGTGATTTTCGAAAAAGCGGACAGGCAGGAGTGTAACATCACCCGAAAAAGATGACAAAGATTGTCCTTGTTTATGACTGGAAATGGATTTTAGACGTTAATATTCGGAATATTGCACATTTTATTTTACACGCATTTCTTTAATAATATTTTATTTCATTAATCGAGTTGTTATTAGGGAAGTATGTATAAAATACTTAGACCCAGGGCATATATAGATGAAGTGTATAGATTGAAATAGAGAGATATACATAGATAGATAGATAGATAGATAGATAGATGGATAGATAGATAGATAAAAAAGACTACGACACACACACATACATATATCATTCTCCAATGATACTTATAGAAAAAATACATCACTTTCTAAATATTTTTGGAGTTTAAAAGATAATAAAATAACACCTAAGGTTAAATAGAAAATTTGAAAAATGGCAAGGACATGTAGATCTTTATATGAACCCTGTTTTCTGTGTTTACAAGAAAAATGGGAAATTATCAGAGATCCAAATTAACGTTAAATTGTAAACACAGTCTACCTTTAATATTACAATTCAGTTAAACTTTGGAATGCAATAATGATTCTTCTTAGATTTTTTGAATCCCTGGGTAGCAAATTTTGATATTATTGTATGAAAAATATTATATTCAAACAACTATACAATAATTCCCAATGTGTATTTATTTATATAGTTCTTGTTCCATCTACAGTGCGATGGAGGTAAATCAGCTTGTAATTTATGAGTAATTACTTTCCTTACTCATTTAAATCATCAGTAAAATGTGATATTTATCTGCATTTAGACAAAATTATTTTCCAATCGAAATGAACAGTCTAATTAATCATTTCCGTGACTCCTATTTTTGTTAGATTGTAATCTTATTTGTTCAAGCCATTCATGTGAGGGACTATATATCTTTTTCTATTAAATGATCGTCTTTCTTCAATTTGAGCTTTGTTGTCACCGTCTTAGTTTTTCTACTGTTGATCTTCTGAGAGATATTTCAATCTCACTGTTATATCAAACGCATAAAAAAATGAACTCGAAAAAATAATGAGCAAAATATGAATTATATAATACTCGGTGTAATCAATAAATAAGACACAACGGAAGTCTAAAGATATGAAGGAAACGGATTAATTAAAATTTTTAATTGTGAATTCTTTATCTCCGATTTATTGAATCTCAATTCATTGTTTCAAAACTTTCTGCGTCTCTGTATTAACACTTTCTTAAAATTGTCCTCATCTTTTACGGCACGGGTACACTTGTATATCATATTTAATCACTGTCGGATTTTGGCATTAAGCCCTAGATTTGTCTTGTTTTAAGCTTTTAGATTATTGTGAGCAATTTGTATTAGTGGTTAATTTTTATTTGAGTGAGTAATTTGTATTAGTGGTTAATTTTAGTCGTTAATTTATTTACAATTAAAATCTATTTTATTCGTGTTCCAATTTTTTCTCCTCCTTCGCTATTTACAAGTGTGTCATTCAGTAGTTTGTACTACGCGTCAACGGTCTCCTTTTGATAAAGTATTGACAAAAAGCGTCTCCCAAAGGAAAAATGACGCCCTCTCTATTCAATTCTATTTTTTTTTTTGTATAAATTATACACCTTCACACACACACACACACACACACACACACACATGCGCGCGCACACGTGTGTGTGTGTGTGTGTGTGTGTGTGTGTGTGTGTGTGCGCGCGCGTGTGCGTGCATGTGTGCGCGCGTGCGTGCGTGCGCACGTGATTTAATTAGTACATATACGCGTTCCTACGTTTTGGGGCGTGCGTATTTTTGGCCTCTAACCACAGCCACCTCCATTTCCACACATTTTTTTTCTATTTTTATCCCCAGACATTTTTTTTCCTCCCTTTAACTCGTAACGGTTTACTGACCACGGTTTTTTTTAGCTACCTTTAACTCGTAACGGTTTACTGACCACGCCATCACAACATCTTTCATTTCAAATTTTAAATTAGTAATAAACTTTTTTCTTTCACTCACATTTTTACTCCCCCCCCCCAATCGAGATTCCGCTAATTTTTTGAAAGAAATGTAAACAACGAGCGTCGTATTTAGTACACTCATGCGCAACTTTATCTTTTATACACAACGTAGCAGAGAAACTCCAATGAGCCATTTGTTTACTTCCGGCAACGTAGACCCCGTGTCTGACGAACTGGGAACACCACCCAGTGTAACTATAGTCTCACGTCAAAAAACATAGGTAGGCGTATATGTACTCATTAATACATATCTTTGCTCTGTATAACCGCATTGAACACTATTACGTTTAAATCTCATGCATAAATTTAACGATTATTTATTTACTTGCCTGCGTATACGCACCAGGACACGCGTACAAGCCTGCTTATATTTGGCCGTTTCATTTATCCTCACCACAACTATATATATATATATATATATATATATATATATATATATATATATTAGCAGTGGAGCCCAGCGTTGCCCGTTTTTTTTTTTTTTTTTTTGAATTGGTCAAACCCAAACACAAACAAAAACATTGTTTTCAATCGTTATGAGTCTATCGATTGAATAGAATTTTATTATAAACAATTGTCTTGTAAATGGAATTTTAAAAGCATTCTGAATGTAAAAATAAAGAAAAAAGTGTGCAAGACAATAAGAAACACTACCTGCTAAAAAAAGTGAAGTTTTGTTGAAATCTGTTGAAAAATGTAGGAAATCCGATCCCATATATAAACGAACACACGCACACACACAAACAACATGGGTTTTATAATAAGTATAACACGATATGAGTTGTCCACCTTTTATTTTCGCGATGCCTCTTAATCGTGTTTTCAAATTGATTTCATGCAAAAACATTGTGCTTTTCCAATTTTTGGCGCTGTCAGAACCACCGCAAGGAAATTTTACGTAGTCCTGTGAAGTTTTGTTGAAATCGGTTGAAAAACGTAGTGAATCCGATCCAATATATAAACGTACAGACACACACACAATCTGCGTTTTATAATAAGTAATATATATATATATATATGTGTGTGTGTGTGTATATATATATATATGTGTGTGTGTGTGTGTGTGTGTGTGTGTGTGTGTGGTTGTATACGCGTTTATGTGTGTTTTTTGTATAAATTATAGTAGCCTGATGACAGAAATTCGAGAGACAAATAATAACAACAATAATAATAATAATAATGATAATAATATTTACTGTATATAAGTAGCACTTTAGACCAAAAAGAAATAGCAAAAAGTTTTGGACACTTCTGTACTATTGTCCTCATTTTTGTTGTTGCTATCATAATGTTTCGGTCGTCTTACGCTGCTGGCCTTCATCAACTGCGATTTTAGGAAAACAATTAGACAGAAGAGGAAATATAACTATACAGATGTCATTATCTTACCTTTATACACTGTCATATTTGTTTCCTATTTACATACACTATAAACATTAGTGGTAACAATATTTTGCCCTATTTGTTCAGTTGAAACATTGCCAATTAGTATTGATTATTTTGTCCATCTTCTTTCTGACGTTTTGGTTCAGGCTCTCAGACTCATTCGACGCCTCTTTGAGGCAACGAACGTTGCTATCACGTTTAAACAAGAAATATATGTGACCATGGTTACAGCTGCGTCTATATTTTTTTCTGGGAGATATTTGTGACGAAGTCTCTGAATTTTCGCAAAGAAAGATAACCGTATAATTAACCTTTCACACCACTTTGTTGTAATTAGCAAATCATTTTGCCTGTGAAACTCTTCTGTTTTACTGAGGCGTAAATGATCAGAGTGGAACGTACAGCTGAAGGCAAATACATCATCAGTTCAAACCTTCTTAAAGAAAGTAAAGATAAAGAACCTAGAATGCTAAAAAGGTTTCATCTCAGGAAATACATGGACATACAAGAAAATATAGAAATACATGGACCGAAACCTAGTGTTAAAACGAAATGTGTTGGATACATTAAAAATAATGAAAAGCTTCGGTAAACAAGAAAAGTAAGGCAAAATTTTGAATGCATATATATATATATATATATATATATATATATATATATATAATCGGTGTACTTATAAAGAAATAGTGCTCAAGATTGGGTATAGAGCTTTTGAAGATGTAAATAGGGAGAATTAATACTGTGTGGTGACTGTCAGTTTCGTATAGAAAACACTGCTTTTATGATTGGCTAAGGGATGAAAGTGACATTCAAAGTGTAGTGGAGATATGTTTATCTATGCAATATGTCTCTTTCTCCCTCCTCACTCTCTATGTGTATATATATATATATATATATATATATATATATATATATATATATATATATATATATATATATATAGTAAAACGTCCAATTAACGGGTCACAGAATTTACGGACCCCGGATCTAAATTTTAAAATTTTCAATTTTCATTTAAATAATAACTTAAAAATAATATTCACACACACACACACACACACACACACACACACACACACATATATATATATATATATATATATATATATATATATATATATATATATACTGTATTTACATTTACATATATTTACAATAATTTTGTACTGTACTGGATGTTTTCGGCCATGCTAAAAGTGATTCAAATTAACGGACAAACGGCTTTAACGGACGATGCCCTTTGTTAGTCCGTTAAAAGGAAGTTCCACTATATATATATATATATATATATATATATATATATATATATATATATATACTAGCCGATGTACCCGACGTTGCCCGGGTGTACATGGCTGCACTTGCATAATCCTATCCTCTCTATACCCACACCGCCTGTTTAGAAATGTCTGCCCGACTCCCCGGTTGTATGCATCATTCGTTGCTATACTATACTACACCCACCCCCCGCGCTCATCTTTTTTACACTATGTCCTTCGCAACGTTTTGATTGTTTTTACTAAAGTAAACCTTCTTGTCCGTTCGTTGCTCCGTGTTAAATTGTTTCAATTTTTTAGATATTCAGTAAATTTCCTATGGCCCTAATAAATTTCAAAAAGTATGGCATTGTTTCGCAAACCTAAGAATCAAACAAAAACGTGGATGAATGTTTGCAGCTGAGATTACAGCTATATAGTCTAATGATATCATGTTAGATGATAAGGCAATCGACTTATACACCTTTCACACAGAGCTCACACAGCACACCCACTTCCGTTATTCTTCAGGCAGAACTTGTATCTATAAGGTATAAATATTTCAGTATTCAGAAGATATTTGAAGTACGTACCGTAAATTTTAATTACCCTTAATATCAGTAATTTTTCTTTGTTTATTTCAAAGTGCTACCATCATGAACATCTTAACGTGTAACTTAAATGAAATTGAAAAAATGTGGATGAAAAAATTTGGTGCCACTTTTATAGCGTTAAGTAGCTGACACTTTACTTCAAATCACTTACTGCTAGCATTTCCTGGCACCTCAGATATTCATAAGAACTATTTTACAATATACTTGTTTTAAAGTGTGTTGAAATATATTGATTTACCTGCAAAAAAAAAAAAAAAACACCTTCACAGAAATAACTTCAGATGAATTTGAAAGTAAAACATTAAAATCTAAGAATGCATATAGCACAGTGATTTTTAATCTTTTTTAATAATTATAACAGGATTTCTCCATGTTGCACCCTCATTCACACTGCACTCACATCACTTTTCAGCAAGCTACGCTTGAAATAAATTGTGGTTAACTGAAAGAAATTAATCCTCAAATTAATCAGGCCGGGATATAACTTTGAGAATAAGAATTGTCACTTGATATTATGGAGGGAAAAAAGATGGCGGTCGTGTAGATGAGACACGTTTAAATGGTAAACATTGGCTCAAAAGCAACTGTATATACGCTTAGCGGTCGGCACTGTAAGTAGTGACTGGGTACGATTTCTTTCAAGTAATGGCAGGATGCATTTTTTTATTTCTTTCAATGAGAAACCGTTGATTATCCAATCATCACGGAGCCCCTGAAATGCATCCATATACACCTTGGGACGCAAAGAATCACTGATATTAGAATAGAGCAAAAAAAGTAATAGATTCGATATCTACGCCTTATATGGCATCGAATACAGAACTGACTAGCGAAATCTGAAGAAAAGGCGGGATATGGATTTAACGAAGAATGTTGAAAATATGACGAACAGAGCTTATGAGAAGCGGCGAAATTTATGAAGAATATTAGCTACAAGAAAAACTGTTTTTTGATAACAATCAGGAAGAAATTATTGGGACAGATAAAAAGGTAAAATATTAGGGAATTTAACATTCATAGTACAAGGGAAGTTGAAACAAGAGAAACAACCTTTTGTCGTGTGCAAATGAATAAGGGAACAAAAAGAAAAGAAGGATTTTTAAATAGAAAGTATTGTTTAGAGAAACGAAACACAAAAATCTTTGGCAAGGCATAATCATCGACGGTACATTGCTTGCATGTACTGACGTATATACAATCTGTTAGGGAACAATTATCGATAAAAGTAGAATCATAAAAGAGGGAGTATAGATGAAAGCAACAAAACTCAGGGAGACAAAGAGATCCATGAGAATCCACGGCCCATAGAGAGGAGGATAAATTGCATATAATTGTATATTTGTGATGTTTTAAAATCAAGTTATCCAGTTAGTTATTAAAGTTGAATTTATCTGATTAGAAGATCCTCGTTTATATCTGTAAAATATAGGTAAGCACAAAATTAGAGTAACAATTAATAGCAAAAATGCTGTGCAGTGAGTTCAGCTGCTGAAGCACAACACATCGTACTTACTCCAAAACGTTCTTTTCGTATTTTATGTAAAAAAAAGTTGTAACAGAAAAATAGAAAAAATGTCTGTCTATATTTCTGAGATGAGGTATTATGGACACTATTTACATTATTCTGACTATTGTCCAAATCTTTATCGCCATGTTCATCACAACGTTTCGGTCGTTGTAGGCTCCGGCCTTCTTCAGGTGGTTGGAATGTCGAACTGAACCCTTTATTTCGTTCACTGGGGTAGACTGTTCTAGTTCCATGTGTCATGGTTAATGGATGTCAGTTATTAGTTATCTCCTGTTAATTACCCTCTCCAAGTTCTCCATTGCCTTAATCGGGTATTGAACTCACACTCTTTGGGTCTTGTCACTGGTTCTAACCAACGTCTTTATCCACTGTGCCATGTGAGCGAAGTAAAGGTTTTAGTTCGGCATTCCAACCACTTGACGAAGGCTGGAGCGTACAACGACTGAAACGTTGTAATAGATATGGCGACAAAGATTAGGACAATAGTCCGAATAATGTAAATAATGAGAAGAAATGTCGTGAGAAACGAAGAAAAGAATACTGAACTGTTACGTAATATCTATCTTTCTATATGTCAGTGAATGCTGGCAAAAAAATGTGATTTTGCAGAAGTATAATGAGAATACCTGAACTGAACATGTGATCAATGAAGAAGTTTTAAAGGAAATAGAAAGAAAATCGGCACTCCTAATTAACATGAGAAAGGGGCTGTTGGAAATTCTAGGGCACATATTGAGGAAAGAAGCTTGGAAAATTTGCCACTCAAAGGATATATAGAAGGCAAAAGCGACAGAAGAAATCAGTGCATAACATAATTAACCAGCTTGTGTAAATGTATGGTAGAACAGTATTTACGAGAGATAGCAAAAAAGGCATAGTTTCATAAGATCTACAAAGGACATTGTGGGGAGCCATGATTATCAACGTCCTGGAGAGGCATGACACATAGAACAAGAAGTAACAGTCTATATAAAATATCTTAAGCCAACTCTTTAATACGTAACGATTCTACTGTTTGGATGCAGGGTGAAATTATCTTGAACATTCTAATTATTTTAATTTATTTGTTTATGTTTCCTTTCAGATAATATTAAAATTAAACAAGGAATACAAAATTCAACAATCCTATGGATTTTATTTTATCTTAAAATGACAGACGTTGCTTTAAAGTTTAAAATCTCAGTCCACTTCTTTGATCAAATTTTAATTAATAAGTTCTTGAACGGGAATAATTAAGAGAAAAAAAATAGCGATGAATTTTAAACGGTAAAAAAATGTCGGTTTTCTCAACGATTGTTTCAGAGACAAAAGTCATATTGCAAAGTCCAACCAACCTGTTACATTAATTTCCGCATTGCTGACCTTGGCAAGAGGTGATTCTATCTCCTCTTCTCTTCAATTACGTTAAAAGTAAGGTAGTCTAGGATCTTTTTCCTTGGATGTCACAAGTCTAAGAGAAAGAAAACTCTGAATTTCGAACCGTGGTGAAGAATATAAGAGAAATAAAACCACTTTCTTTTCTTAGTAATTTACAGATAATAAGAACAATAATTAGTGAGGGACATGCTCGCCTACGTTCTAAAATAGAATGACATTTTGAAAATGATATTCATATTAAGGTTTTAAATTTTGCTCTATTTTAAAAAATAAAAAAAAAAAAAAACTTTTATGATGTTTGCTAAAATACGGATTGCAATTGTGTCTATAGGGTCGTCCGAAAGTCTTGGCACTCTTCTAACCCTCATTTCCAAGCTCGTGTCAGCCATCTGAAATAGTAAATGACCGTAATTCCCAATGTATAATACGCATTGTTTTCTAACAAGTAATAAGCAAAATTAGAGGTGCGTATTATGCACAGTTTTAAAAAATTGCCTTTTGATAGGTCAATTTCAGTTGCGAAATGACTACTCACCATAAAATTACAAATTTGACACATTCGGGGATTGTGACCCCAGAAGGATGTCAAATAAAATTATATGCACCTAACAATATTTACAAATGTAAAATAAATAAGAATCATCATGGAATTAAATTAAAATAATATTGTTCTATGTTTAAAACCATTTTAAAAAAATAATAATAGGAAACGATAGCCGTAATGAAATTGGAGAGGTTTACCAAATAAGGGGTGCGTATTATTTCGGCACAATTTTAGGGGTGCGCGTTATGGATGAAGGCGTATTATACATGGGGAATTACAGTATATTATGTAGTGGTGACAAGACTTGCGGACAACCCTGCTGCCATTTGGAACCAATGTACATGTGTATGAGCAACTATGTATTCACATGTCAACAAACGAATCTTCTAATCTATTTTTTTTTGCTTTTAATACTTAAAAGTTTTTTATAATTTAATATATTTGTTTGCTTTTATTATTTAATATATGAAAAAGAGTGATGTGCCACTTAATCTGATATATTATGACATAGAAAATATGATTTGAAATTACAGTAACTTCTCGATTTACAGTACTAAATATGGTGGGGAGAGTGTGTTCCTTAAATGCGATATTTTCTCTAAATCCGATAAATTGCACATTTCGGAACAAAAAGCCAAGATCAGAAGATCAGCGCATTAAATTAACCTCGTTATGTTAAATCCAAGACTGTAAACATGCAAATGACCGATGTTACGAAAACTATATAAAATATCAAATGGAACATCATCCGATATGACGATAAACTACATCCTGCAGCAAGGCCACTGATCTGGATATTGGATGATTGGAGAAACTTGTAATCACCTCTCAACTTTTTTTAATCCTAGGTCCATCCTGATACGAGGTGGTAGCACTTGTTAGGGTCCAATGTCTGGGTAAATAGTGAACAGCCAAGCAAGAATCAACAGTATATTTTTATAATAAAATTATCAAAAATACATTTTTATAGTAAAATTACCAACAATACACTTGTATATTAAAATTACCAGCAATATATTTTTATAAAAAATTGCCAACGATAAATTGTTGTCGTTCAATTACCAGCAATACATATTTTTAAAAATTTATTAACAATGCATTTTATCATCTACAATCTATATCTCTAAAAACTTACATTTTTACCGTATGTCATTAAGAACAAAATATCTGTAGATGAAGGCATAAAAACGAGTTTTGTAGATGTAATCTGCATTATAATTTATATTGTTATTATAAGCGATGCTTAGAAGATAGAGGAAGAGATTCCAGCATCCAGCTGCCAAAATCAAGGTCATGAATAGATTCTGGCGAGCTCAACGACCTTATACAACTGGGGGTTCGGAAACTCAAACTCCTCAATAAAAATTTGAAATTTGGCCAATTACAGGGAAATTTTAAGACCATATGAAATGGGTATTAGAGCATATTCTAAGGCCAGTATTAGCTACTTCAAACAACTAGCGTAAGATCCTATTACTAAAATGTGCTTATTTTAATAACACTTATAAAAAAAAACACTGATTTTTGAAAGATTTACTCAATAAAAGTTGTTGCTTCAAATGCACCTCTCGGAGTAATGAATAGCGGATCGGATTGACGAATCGGAGAGGCGAGTTCGAATTCCAGTCGGATCCATTAAATTCACTTACGTGCTAACCCTTGGGAAAGGTATGAATCCTCTTCTTCTCCCCCCAGCTATGAGTAAATAGCAGAACAACCGGGTAGTGTAGCCTTGGATGGCAACTGGTCTACCGAAGAATGTAATGGCAAACTAGTGCGGGAAAATATCTGCCTCGTCAGTCATGTATCAAAAGATACATGATCGCCTAAGTGTGTATCACGCATGACATATAACGGAGGCTTAGGTTACTTTAGTTTTATAGTATACAAGCTACTACTTAAATTAGATATTTCTTAAAATGTGTGACGCTACATCGTTAACCTTGTGTCACAGCATAACACAGTGTGTGACGGGGTGGGTGGTAGGTATCTCGTAAATATACCAAGACGCTACAATGTGGTTTTAATGTGTAGTACAATGTTTAAGGAAAAAAAAATATTTGGTGTCTGTCACATCTACCATTGCCAATGGTCAGTCCTAACTGAGAACTGTAACGCCTGACGTCTCACCACCAACATTGCCATCTTCTTCTTTGAAAATACCTGCAGGGCCGTTCTCAGGGACAAGAGGCTGAGAAGGAAGTACTGCAACGCTATGCCATCGAGCCCAGGCCGGACTTTGAGCTGTAATTACTTCGACCGTGTATGACTGTCCTGCATTGGACTTATCAATAACAAACGTGACTTCAATCGACGTGTACAGACTCCCTCTTGATCTTCGTTTTGCGAAGCGAAGCCATAATAATGACAATGTTTAATTAAAAGAAATCAAGTTAATAGGTTGTCTTGTCCAGGATACGATGGCTATTTTCTAAGCAGACAATACTTAGGAAAAGATATAGAAAATTATCGTTTGTCTAACCGAAAAGGGAAAAAGATTAGGAAGGCACTTGAAAACAATGCTTTAAGTGCTGCTGTTGCTAATGAAGTCATAAATTTTATCAATAGACACGATTAAATACAGTATATCTTTAGATAGCACCGCTGAACCAGCGATATTACGTTGTCCATGATGGTGAAAGATATACAGATGAATCAGAAAGGGAAATGATAGATAAGACGGCGTAAAAAGAGTAGCGATAATACAAATGTTGTTTGAAGCCCTACACAGACGACAACCATACAATTTACATATATAGGCTTTTAACGACTAACTCAAAATAGGTTAGTTTGAGAGAGAGGCTTTTTTTTTCCTGCTTAGTTTCAAAAAATGTCGCTAGATAATTTCCAGACATTAAATCAAAGATTTTTATGCAAAATGGGTGTCAATGGAAATTAGTGGATGTTACTTTTTTTTCATAATTCCATGTCATGTTGTAGAGTTGTATGTTACTTTTACGAAGGTGCAAGTTGATGGGGATATTAAGCTGATTGAACATAGAAAAAACTGGCCTAAGCATAGAGTTTCAAACAATACAGCAAGTTGATACAAAATCTAAAATCTTAAGTCAGGTACTTAAATATCCACGTTAGATCGAGACATTCATATAGTTGTCATGCGTGGTACCAGAATCGTCCAGAAAATATCTAAACTCTCAGAAGTATAAACCGCTTTCTTAGATCAATGGGTTAAAATAGCGTTGAACGAATGAAGCCTGTAGGTCTTACCGAGTACCATCTTTCTTAGGACCTAGTGAACTGGCATTGCAGAATCATGAAAAAAGGATATGAACCAAATAAATGAGGCCACATCACTTGATGACTTTTAATAACAGCAACATTTAAAATGGATATCACATATGCATCTATGATAAAAATAAGAAGACAATCATGATGATAACGTTGTTTTTGGGGTGTTTTTTTCATTTTTCTTATCACTACTGGAAGGAGCAATAACAGCTACCAATCTTGAGAAGGCTATTTGGCTGAAAAAAAGTTTCAAGAGAAATATTTTATAAATTTCAACCAGAGATATCACTGGCTGCGCGGTAAATTAATGCCGAATGTTTCCTTATAAGGAAAGAGTGTTAATATTAGCATTACCACTAGAGATAGGAGATCATATACTATACTTTCATACCATTCCGATAGCCTGGGAGTAAAGAAGGCGTAACTCGAATTACATTGTCTACTTAATTAGTGAATGCCGAATGTTTCCCTATAAGGAGACTTATAGTATTACCATTATTATTAAAAATAAGAACATATGCTACATTTTGAGTCCATCACATACTCCAAGGGTAGAATTAATCATAACTCAAGTAACACTGGCTGTTCGGTCAAAGAATGCCAAAAGTTTTATTGCAAAGAAACGGCTATTATCATAATTAGCATAAGAGATAAGCATAAGAGATACTACATTTTGATCCAAACCCGACTTGTCAGGGAGTGAAGAAAATTGTAACTGCTCGATCAATCAATACTAAATATTTCCTTTTAAGGAAATAACTATTACCATTTAAGTGTCTGCTGAAACGGGATACATTTTTTTTCGACGAGAACCATTTCAGATGGAAATTTCTAAGCGTAAAATAAGAATTGTGTAGTTTTTGTGTTGGCGTATGTATTTGTGTATTTGTGTGAAGTTTGTTTTGTATGGAAAACAATTTATGGAAGATTCTCACATTTTGTTGTCACAGCTATCCAAATATATACGGTTTCTCAATCTTCAAAATGCTTCAGACGGATAATTCCTTAATCAGACTTTACAGATTAGCGCTAGATTATCACTAAGAACAGTCTTTACAAAAAATAAATAAATAAAGACCACTTGAATATCTCCAACACCAAAAACAACGAGAATCGGTAGCATATGTAACTAGGAATGAAATGAAAGATATAATCAACAGCTTGTGCCGTAATGGCTTTATCCCTTTGCTTGGCTATTGTTTGCTTTGGTTTGTTTTACGGCATATCAACCTCAATGACATGGCCGCCCCAATCTCTTGACCTCAACCCCATAGAAAACTTATGGAGCATGTTGCTCAACTGCTTTCTCGGGGACCTGTACTTTATAATGCACCATAAGTTTTCTATGGGGTTGATGTCAGGAGATTGGGGCGGCCATGTCATAACACTCACCTGCTTCTCATCAAATTATTCCTTCATCAATTTTGATTTGTGACAGGGAACATTATCCTGCATAAAAATTATCTTGGTGGGGTCTATTTGCACCCTTTCAGCAGAAGGGAGTAGACAAGGCTATAAAATTCTCTTGTACTGCCCGCTCCTGAGGGTCTTTTCAGTAGGTTTTAAGAAACCAGTTCCATGAAAAGAAAAGCATCCCCAGAACATTATACTGAACGGATGCTTGACAGTACTTACTGCTAACTTCAAAGAGCTTTCAAAGCTTCTTCTTTAGATTTTAGATCGAGCATCCTTTAAATTTAGCTCAACTTTCGTTTCCTCAGAGAAGAGATCATTTAGGAAAAAAATCGCGTGTGTCACTTTTATCGAACAGCACTGTAATGATTTCTCTTTGTGATTCTCTATAAAACATCATTCAATAACACGATAGCAACACCTTTGTACGGAAAGCATGTAATTATCATTTTTGGAGAGTGTTACATAGGACATCATGTTTGTTAATATTTTAGATTTTATAAAAGGACATTCAGGCTTTGTTCGAACAATAAATCAGTGTAAAAATACGCTGTTGACATCGCTTCCTTTAGGCACCTGCAATTAAATGTACTCTGTCTGTCCAGTTCAAAGCAGTGAACGTCATTTGCCGGAAAAATGTCTTCTCTGAAAGCGTTAAACCGAATCTTCACTCACTCAAATGGTTCAAGTCACCGAACAAGGTTTCGGTCGTAGTACGCTCCAGCCTTCTTCAGGTGGTTGGAATGTCGAACTGAACCCTTTATTTTGCTCACTGGGGTAAAATGTTCTAGTTGCACGTGCCATGTTTTAATGAATGTCAGTTATCTGTTATCTCCTGTTAATTCCCCTGTCTAAATTCTCCATTGCCTTAACCGGGTATTGAACTCACACTCTTCGGGTCCTGTCACTGGATCTAACTAATGCCTTTATCTACTGTGCCATGTGTCCTTGAGGAAATAAAGGGTTCAGTTCGACATTCCAACCACCTAAAGAAGGCCGGAGCTTACAACGGTCGAAACGTTGTAATAAATATGCCGACAAAGATGAGGACAATAGTACAAATAATGTAAATAGTGTAATTAATAAGTGAACTGACATTTTAAAGAGGATTATTTGTTGTTGACATTAGTTAAAGCCTGGAAAATATTTGTTCTTTTCTTCTGTCAACAAAAATGATAAATAAATAAATATGACAAAAATATGAATATTGAAATAAATAAAAATTGTAATATGAATTAATACAGGCTATATTTTTAAAAAATGCCTTATAGATAAGACAAATATTTAAATGTGTTTGTTCGTCATGATTTTCTACACATTTGCAAATATTCCTAGAATAAATTAAAAAATATTAAGCAACTTTATTATATTATTATGTGAATGAAAATTTGACTGATGAATTTATAGAGAAAAATATACTCATTATTGTAAATAAACAAAAATAGAATTATGTTTGTAATTTTCAAAGGATACACAATTTTAACAAATACTATTTAGATATGAAAGTTATCTCCCTTAAATTTTCATAATTTTTATTTTTGGGCGAAGTGAACCATCAAAAGGTTGGCTGAGTATTGCGAGACAGAAGGATTTCTTTTGTAACAAAGTGAAGAATACAGAGCTGCTACGTTACATCTGTCCTACTTTACGGCAGCGAAGACGGTCTCCTCAGTGATGAAGAAGAGGCTCGAGGCAACGGAGGTATGGTTCTACAGAAGGATGCTAAGGATATCGAGCGAGCGTGTGAGCAACGATGTGGCTTTGGAGAGGATGCAAACAAAGAGGATACTTATACATAACATCAGGAAGAGGCAGCTGAAATTTCTGGGACATGTAATGAGAAAGGAGGGCCTGAAGAATCTGATACTCAAAGGTCGATTAGAAGGAAAGAGAGACAAGGGAAAGCAACGCATGGCATACCTGGCGGGATTATGCAAGTGAATGACAGAACGTTGTCTGGGGGAGGTGGCAGAGAGACGGAATTTATTGAGAGCTAAAAGAGATAGGGAGAAGCGGAGAGCCATAATCGTCTGCGTCCTGAAGAGACACGGCACATAAAAAGAAAGAAGAATATTCATTTGACGAAGTGAAAATTCGATTCCATGCGTTCAGCGAATCCTGTTTTTGAGCAAATGACATTCGCTGTTGTTTCCTCTCGCACAAGGTACCTGTGATGACCTCTATATGCATTATGCTTTGAGGCAAACGTTTTCCTCAGTACATAACTGCATAGCATTTTTCTAACTTTTGATACACTAACCAGCTAATGCTTATCTTTTTAACCAGATTACACATCTTACTAAATAAAGAGACGGGGATATTACCGTGCGGACATAGGGTGGCAACTGATCAGGGACACTGAATAAGAAAAGAAGATTGTGTGCTGTTACCAAGGTCAACAACACCTAGTGAAGAAACAGATAACACTTTTGGCAACTTACATTCAAATCATACTGGTTCTTATCTACTGCAACATAAAACATAGTCAATACATAAATGGATAATAATTTACATATCAGTGCTTTCAGTCGGAATGGAAAGAAAGCAAAATAATTTCTTGCAATATTAATATATAATACGAAGTTTTATATCTTTAATTTGATATTTAATATTCTCAATATTTACATTATTCGAACTATCGTCCTTATCTTTGTTACCATATTTATTACAGCATTTCGGCCATTGTATGCTCCGGCGTCCTTCAGGTGGTTAGAATGTCGAACTGAACCCTTTATTTCGATCGCTGGTGTAGACTGTTCTAGTTTCACGTGCTATGTCTAAATGATGTCAGTTATGAAATATATTTTGTTAATTCCCCTCTCCAAGTTCTCTACTGCCTTAACCAGGAATTGGAATCACAACTCTTTGGGTCCTGTCTTTGGTTCTAACTAACGTCTTTATCCACTGTGCCATGTGTCCTTTCGGCATTCGAAACACTCGAAGAAGGCCGGAGCGTACAACGTCCGAAACCATGTGATAAATATGGCCACAAAGATGAGGATGATAATCCGAATAATGTAAATAGTGTACATAATACCTCAGCTCAGAAATATAAAGAGATACTAAGATTATTCTGTTGGAATTTCTTTTCGAACGCTATGTCTTTGCCGGAGGGAGATTCAAAGAATAAAGAAAAACATCTCTTAAACAAAATATTTTGGTAGAGCTAGAACAAAAGACTATATATTAACTATGAAACAACATGCATATTTTTCAGCAAAAGAGGTAGCCCAAAGCATGGATTACTTAATAGAAACGTCAAATTTAAACCGACGCGGAAATTTAACTCAATATAGTGTATTTAATGTACGACGGAAAATGTAATGAGGGTGGTGGCATTATAACAGGACAGATGCATAAAAGGTGAGATAAAGACTAAAGAGACAAGTGGACTTTCTAGGGCAGATAATGAGGGATGAAGGCTTAAAAAATTGACACTGAAAGCAAGAGGGACAGAGGAAAGAAGCACATAACTTGCCTAAAGAGCTGACGTAAATTGTTAGCAAGAGGAGAGCCAGAGAAAAAGACCAAACTTAACAGCTACAAAGGACTGGGAATTATAGTGAGCCACGTTCGCCCATGTTCTCAAAGGGCACACATGAATAAAAATAAAAGGTAAAAAATTATTAGAGCAACAAAAATATAGGATATATTGGAAGACAATGATCGCCCAAGTTGTAAAAGACACATAAAGGAAAAATTAGTTATTTCCCTTGCACTGACGAGAAGGAGATAATGCTTTCTTTGAAATGATAAAAGTAATCGATTCAAAAATATTTACGAAATTAGTAGCTGAGTATTCCGAAGCTTTGAATATGAAAACATTTTTTGACGATATGTAGTGTTATTGCATATAATATTCAGTCACTTTGTCACCGCTACAATACAGATTAACTGTGCCTTTTCTATAAATACTTTCATGGTAATTCTTCTGATAAACATTCTTTTATGGTATGTAGACAGTACTAATTTAAGCGCTGTATTAGATTGGCGACAAGCTTTCATCTTTTTACGTTCGTAACAGTTCGATATAACCGTAATTTTTATGTTAACAGTTTCTTCTATCGCACTTCTCACTTGTGGAGCTCTCTTCCGGCTTCTTATTTCCCAGTCAGCTTTGATCTAGAAAAGGTTAAATGCAATGACTATCATTATCTACTGTCTTCTTAATTTTTATTATTTTAATTTTCTCTGTCCTTAATAGTGTTTTTCTCATATTCTCTAACACTCAGCAACGCCTTACATCTTAGCGGCTTGATTGCCTTGCTTGTGGCCACATGACTAAAAAAAAGTTTAAGCTATATTTTGATTTTACATAATTATCTTGATAACGTTTGATTTATAGCATACATGATCAAATATCTGGAAATATGAATCAGTTGTGTGCCATGCGGGATACACGCTTAAGCGATCATGTGTCTTTCGATACATTACTGACGTAGCAGATTTTTTTTCTTGTAGTAGGTTGCCGTTTCTTTGTGCGGTAGACCAGTTGCCATCCACGGCTATAAAACTCGGTCTGTTCTGCTATTTACCCATAGCTTGGGGGAGAAGAAGAGGATTCATAAAATTTCCAAGGGTATTAGCTAATACCCTTGGAATGAATTGATTGGAATTCGAACTCGACTCTCCGATTTTTCATTCTGAGTCGCTATCCATTATTCCACAGTTCCTTCCCGAATACGAATAGGAAGATTGATTTGCGCAAATAAACTATGCAAAATGCACCTGCATTTTCAATAATCAGATGTTTTCCTGATCTCGAACACAGACACTATTTGCCTACGGGAAAACTCAAATCACTACAGCAGAAAAGATGCCTAATTTCTACTTAGCTTATCTAGCTTAAACTTTTTTTTTGGTCATTTAGCCACAAGCAAGGCAATAAAGCCGCTTTCCATGGGAAAAAATGCTAACTTACATTATAACTTTTCCGGGAATGAGTTTTCTAGAAACCAGAAATTCATTTCCTCAATTTATTCGTTTCTGCCGTCTTTTACTTTATGTTACTTACTTCCAATTATTTTTTTTTTTTTTCTTTTTAACCACTCTTGTTTTAGCCTGATTTTATTACTAGGTCTCAAAGGGATATTAACCATTGAATCTATGGACCTCTCACTTCCTCACGAAAATAAAAAAGAAAAAAAAGAAAAAAAAAAGAAAGAAAAAAATCGATACATACAAACCCATTTAAGTTATTTATGCAGTTGTCTTTCTCAGAATAATCAGCGACATTTTTTTAGTTTAAAATTTAAATATATATTGACAAATTTCGTTTCAAATTTCTTTCATAATATATATTTTCACTTTACTGAACTTACTTTTAGCGGGTCCTCACATACAAAAAAATTCACACATATTACACACTTGCACACACAGATGCCCACACCCGCATATATATACATA
The DNA here is from genome assembly GCA_903632075.3 of Acanthosepion pharaonis. Taxonomy (NCBI): domain Eukaryota; kingdom Metazoa; phylum Mollusca; class Cephalopoda; order Sepiida; family Sepiidae; genus Acanthosepion; species Acanthosepion pharaonis. Next base: position 1,781,778 of record CAHIKZ030005627.1, read on the forward strand.
TATATATATATATATATATATATATATATATATATATATATATATATATATATATATATATATATATATATATATATATATATATATATATATATATATAAAAAATATATATATATATATATATATATATAAAATATATATATATATATATATATATATATATATATATACAAAATACATTAAAGGCTGAATGCTTAGAATTAGACTAGCAAACATTAGTATTAAAAAGTGGTAAATAAAAGTTTGAAAAAATAATAAAATAAAAATAAAACATAGCATGTAGAGCTTTTAACTTCAAAATTAGGAGATCATTTGAATCGGCTACATTTCGTTTCAACTTTACGGTATACTCAAAAGTTTTTATCAATTGACCTCGCAGCGCGTTATTAAAAAACAAAAAACAAACAAAAAAATAATGAACGCTATATTATTTGTAATGTAGAGGATTAAACTGAACTTAATTTATATATTTTATATATATATATATATATATATATATATATATATATATATATATATATATATATACAATAGGATATTTAAACAAAAACATCTTAAAATTGTTAAACACCACAACATGTGTTAACTCGGGTGATGTCAAACCAATTGACACCGAAAGATGTTCTAGTTTGAATATGCAAAAATAATTAATATTTAGGTCTACTCTGTATTGAGCACTTTTAAATAAACTTTGGAATTATACTCATTTCTTCTCATTTTAGCTGTAAATTTCTAGATTTCGCATCTAGTTTCCCGAGCCGCCCAGAGATCGCGTCATCTGGTTTCAAAAGTAAATCTTGTGGTATGGAAGAGATAACTTATTGTATACGCCTTATTCCTTTCAAAGTCTTGTTTTGGGGTTGTAGAATTGCTCCTAGAAGCATCCCCAGGGAAAATATAACGAGGTGTTAAATCTGGACAATAGGCCTGCTAGTCTCTATCTATAAAAGGCAGGATGTGTGTGTGTGTGTGTGTGTGTGTGTGTGTGTGTGTGTGTGTGTGTGTGTGTGTGTGTGTGTGTGTATGTATAACGAATGTACGGCCGCAATTTTCGACGGATTTGTACCAAAATTTACATGCACATGCTCCAAGTTAGCGGGAAGACCAAGACCGACTTTGCATTTCCCAACTCCCATCAATAGTGGATATGACCGATTTTTTCATGCTTCTCCGGCAGTTTTCATGTAGTTTGCGGTCATTTTGTACTGGCCAGAGTGAGAGCCATGGATAGGCAAGGAGATTCTATTGGCCAGCGTGAGAGCCAACAGCTGACTGACACGAATGTTAACTAGCATGCTAGGATGCAAAAAATAATCGATATCTGCATTCGTCACAAGTGGGAAAAATTTAAATCTGCATCTCCAATTGGCTCATTCGCTTGCTTAAACTCAACGTTGATTCTGATTTCGCAGAACTGGTTTGGGTGTGAAAAAGTATTTGTTGTTGTTAACATTCTTTTTTCATTCGGTTTTTTCTAGTTACGAGTCCTTTTTTTTAAAGCTGATCGTTTTGTGTTCATTTTGTTTAGTTCTTTTTTCGTAACAGATTTAATGTTTAGTATAGAGCTTAGAAAGAATTCGCAATGTGAGATAGACAAGAAGTAAGGCATGTAGCAACATCAGCACGGCAAAGGGCACTCCTTTAAAGGCAAAAAGGGCAAAAATATTTTTAAGTCAAGTGATAGCGATTGCTGTATGATTTTTGAATCAAGCACGAGCAACGCCAGGCCATGCTGCTAGTCATAAATAAAATACGGAGAATGAAAGAGGGAAAAAATAAAGATAAGTGTAAGAGAGAGTGTGTATACTTTGAGATACATCTGTATTTCACCAGACAATATTACCTTGATAATACAACGTTTGGTTATCTAAAATCACAATACCAAAAATAAACTACATAAAAGATATATTTATAAAACAGGTTGAAACTACATTAATCCAACCATCCTTACATTGATACATCCCTTATACATATACGTGGTTGTAGTATAGATGTTTGCAAATTTAATGTACATAATGCCGACTTCAAAGAAAATGACAAAAATTAGCTTTTTTTTTTGGTTGTGTGGTTTCGAGAGATTTCGTAAGTTTTATATATATATATATATATATATATATATATATATATATATATATATATATATACTTTATTTAGATAGATAGTTATAAAGATGTAGCCTCTGTCTGTTATCGAATCGATCTCATTCTAGGAGGTTTCACAATTCTATGATCTTCTAAAGTTAAATTGAGATGGAGAAATGTATTGTTATGGCATGATAAGTTTCGCATATGATACGAGACATATTTGAGTCATATGCACACACATCTACATATCAATTTAACTTTTAAAAATTATAGAATTGTGCAACCTATTATATGATTGTAGAACTATGATATATATATATATATATATATATATATATATATATATATATATATATATATGAACATTCGCTGACCACTACAAAAGTGCTTTGTAAATATTATAATAGAAATATATACTAAAAATCACACAATTATTTCTTTGTGTGAGTTTTTTTTTTTTTTTTTTTATGTACACATGTCTTCATTCTGGACTTAACGAATATAAAAGTAAGCCCCGAATATTTTTGTTTAATGCGTGTTCTTCTAAACTAATAGGCATTTTTTAAAATTATTTTGTTATACTTCCTTAAGAAATAATGTGCATATGCTATTTTAGATGGCATAAATTCACTGAAAATAAATATATTCTTAATATGCCATTATAATGCAGCCGTATTCATAATTAATGTTACTAAAGAATTTTAAGTGTGACCGAGAGAGAGAGAGAGAGAGAGAGAGAGAGAGAGAGAGATGGCGACGAAGAATGTTATATATCTTTGTGTGTGTATATATATAGAGATAGATAGATAGATAGATAGATATACACGCACATACACACACACACTATCTACTCGAGTATAGTGAAAAAATTTTATGATCAATTTTTGTACGCAACAATAGGGGTTCTCACTATATGCAAGTAAGTTTTAAGATGTTAAAATTCATGCATTTTCGGTAACCCGTTCCACGATACACAGGTACATTTTTCCAGGAGTAGTTAACATTTACGTAAAAAATGTTTTTTATTATAATTGCATATGCACGTATTGTGTATTTTTCTATGTGTTTAATTTTTTAAAAATCATTTCACCCCCAACCAAGGCCAAAAAGTTACTAGTTATGCAATGTGTTACTGAGTGTTAGAAAATATGAAAAAAAAACTACTATTAAGTAGAGAATTTAATAAAAGAACAAGAATTATGAAGACAGAAAATAACGATTGACATTGCATTTAAATTTTTGAAGAGGAAAGTTGACTGGGTAGCAAGAGGCCAGAAGAGAGTTCCACAAGCGAAAAGTACAATAGAAGAAGCTCATAGCATAGAACTTACATCTAGTCTTCATCTGTAAAATGATGACACATTGCCACACATCTAGTACGGCGTTTAAATTCATAAGGTCTAGGCAGCATAGCGTAAATGTTCATCAAAACCATTACTTTTAAGGTATTTATAGAAGAAAAATAGTGTGTCTATGTTATGGCTGGGGGAAAGGGGTTGTAGCCAAGATGCCAGTCACGGCCAATAAGATTGTAGATTATTCTTTAGATTTTATCAAGAACCTCTAAATATATAGCATGGCACAAGACCAGATGTGGCAGCAATATTTAAAGCAAGAAGAAACCGTAGTGTTATAAATATGTATTATGACAAATTGTCGATCCCGACATAGGGAAACACCTTCCTTAGCTTCGGTCTGAAAAGACGCAATGAGTCACTGTCATGTAAGTAAGCACCAGTCATGCTGGCGGAAGGTAAAAAGAGATTGAGATGATTCACTGAGAGCAGTTTCGAATTTGGGGCGTTAAAATTAACAAGCCACACCTTAGTCTATTTAACATCAGATGGTATGTCATTTATTATATCAGCTGCCTACTTAAACTTATTGAACTGATCTGATTTACTATTAAGACATAAGTAAATAGTCGTATCATCAGCAGAGATACTGAGTTGAACACAGGTGATATTAACTTGTATTAGGAGTGACTGCTGAAATGTTTGTAGACAGATCAAGAGACATATATATTCATAATATTATATTTGGTCATTTAACATAATGAAACCTATATATTCATAATATTTAACATATTTACCTCAAAACTAACTGATTCTTAACTCCACCAAAATATTATCTTTGGCCTTTAGGATATTTGTGGTTCCGAGAAATGTTCAAAATCCCATGACATATACAAAATAATTCATGAAAACATTGTAAAACTGATTTACAGCTCCACCAACAATACGCTATAGATAAGAAAAGAGATATTAGCAAGAAACCAAGATTACCCCCCCACACACACACACACCCATGTAGCGGTAGGAGTAAATATGAATACCTCTTCGGAGGTAAATGTTTAACGAAATATTGTTTATCAAACCAAAGTTGAAACTGACGATGTGAAAACTGTGGCTTAACAAGTATCCATCGAACGACCCAGGAAACTGTGATATTGAAATCATAAAACATATTCTCATATCAGAAGTTATACCAACTGCACAACAATAGCCTCTGACACTTCAATCTTGCTCCAAGCCGATGAAGAATCGAAGGTAGTCTACTGTTGCCTCATAACCATCTGCTTAGGTTATATGGGGCTAGTCATCACGTGAAGGCTCTCTAACTAGGAGGAGGAAAAGCCTGATTGGGCCTTTCCGTCAAACACAGAAAAGGCCATGGAATTAAATTCGGACAGAAAAATCAAAGCTGAACCCCGACGAAGGTTTTCTGTCAACATTCACATACTTAAGCCGGCCCCAAATATGTCGGTACGACCGAAAGTGAAACCATATATTTTAGATAGCGTACGGTCTCCGTAAATCAACCTCGAGAATTGAGCTCTGTAGTTGTCGTTCCAGTCTCACCATTAATCAACTGAATTTTGACGAAGCATATTGCTTCTATATATATTATGAAATATTTAAGTAAATGCTCTGTTTATAATAAATTCCATGTGCTGTTTATTATAAATAGAGCATTTACTTAAATATGTGTATCGATAAAATTAACGTATAAACAGAAAATATATTAAAATAATTTTCGGACTTAGTCCATTTCATAATATATGCTGCTATTTGTTTACGTTGATATACGCTCGAGCAGATATGATCGTTCGAAAAAAAAGCATGGGGAAATTTGTTGCTTAAAAACTGTAATTTGACTTTGCTGATCAGAAACCTCCTCTGTAGCTCAATGGTTTAGCACGTCAGGCCAAATGACGGTTCTGTGTAGATTATAGGCTCGATTCCTGTCGAAGGACATATATTTTCTACGAAATTTCTCGAAAATATAGTGTGTACCGTTTATTATAAACAGAGCATTTAGTTAAATATTTGTATCTATAAAATAACAGAAAATATATTAAAATATTACTAATATTAAAGGAAATAAAATGGATGCCTACTACATTGATATAGTAGCGTGACTCTATATCTGGCATCCATTATCGATTGTTTACCATTAACTTCAACGGCTGCAAATGATTATTTGTACTCTTTCTGGAATATGGAAAACACTATCTGCCTTGTACTGCCAGCACCCCTCGGATTTCATCTTCCCATCAATTAGCTTTCCAGTGTTCTTCTAAATACCATAGAAACAACCCTTCTTGCCTTCTCAAATAAACGAAAACAGATGCTGGGATGTCTATTTCGTGTGTTTGTCAGTAGAAGAACGTTAAAGTAATGCCATCTTGATGTAATCCGGTATAAACTCATACACGCACAAATATTGTATTATGTGAAAAAACATTTCTTTTTTTTCAGAGAAATATTGCTTTATAGACATTTGGACAGGAAAATGTAAGTGTATTATAAAAAGAAATCGAGCCTTTGGTGAATGGGACGGAACGAGAAAGATGTTGCGTGAAAATTAGTCTTTAATGTATTACAACGCGGAAAAGAAAATATATGATTTGAGAAAAAAAATTCTGTGGTCGTTTTTCGGAAGGCAATTTGCAGCACACAATTAAAACAATTACTTTAGCTTTCAGGCTGAAAGGTCAGTTACTGAAAAGATAAACAGGGGCTTGGAATTCAGCCATTAGTTTCTGCTGGAACAATTTATATCAGCTAAAAATTGTGCAGCTAAATATTTAAATAATCTATCAATTTTTTAAATGTAAATGTTTGGGATTTTCTTTTTTAATTTAAATACTTTTACTTTTTTAAACCAGTGTTATTGAAAATATTTTTAAATAACTTTCAACAATCGCGATTTGGTGTCCCACGAATAACTGGCAAGAGTCACAAAAATACGGAATATTAAAGATGTTCAGTATTAAAGACACTATATTTTTTGTAGCATTTGCTAAATTAATTGGGCCGTCCTGTGTATGAGGATAAACTATAACCGCGAAATGCGGAAGATGATAAACTACGACCAACATCAAGGCCTCTGATCAGATTTTGAGGAGCGTGAAACTACCTCTTAATTGCTGGTGTTCCCAGATCCTCCCTGGCCCAGGGTTGGTAGCATTTGTTAGGGTCCCAGCTTTGGTTAAATTTTTAACACTATGAAAATGTAAAAATAGATTTTAATACCAGAAATACTTTGTAAAAAAATTATTGCCAGCAGTACATTTTTGAAAAACAAATATTACCAACGAAGGAAAATTATTACCAAAAATAGATTTTTTTTTGAAGAAAAAATATTACCAGAAATATATATTTGGAAAAATTATTACCAACAATGAAATTTTGTAGGCAGTAAATAATCTATGGTGCTTGATATGCCATAAAACAAACCAAACCAATCATAAATTAATTGGGTTCCAAAGTTAGAATCAAGGGCACGATTTACAGTAATTTCAAAAATCAAATATGTAATTGTTTTAGAATTTTTCAATAACACTGGGTGAAATATATTTTATTTTATACTCTTTTTTTATTCTGCAGATATAGAGTGGGAAATAGATCAACGAAATTCGCAAACCAACGAATTTGGAGTGAGCAAACTGACCTATCAAGAAACTGCTTCTTCTACAAACGTCACACTGGCAAAAATATGCCTGCTATTGCATATTCAAACATTCTGTCATATATAGCCTCAGTACGTACGCGCGAGCGAGAGAGAGTTCAATGTGCTGAGACACAATTTCAAATGGGAGCCATTATTGGTCTAGAAATTAATGTTTCCTTCATTGCACTTTAAATTGGGTCTCATGAAGCTTCTCCAGATGAGGAGATACGCAGCTTTCAAGAACGTTCAAGGCTTCTTCCCTCATCTGTCCGGGGGAAAAAAGTCAAAGCCGGTGTCTTCGTCGGACCACATATAAAGAAGTTCACAGAGTGCAACGAATTCCCCCCTTCCCCGCGAAGCTTACTAAGACGGAAAAAAAACTTGAATAGATATGTCGCAGTGGTTTGAATCTTCCTGAGGAATCATACAACAGAAAACAATCTCGGGATTTTTGAGACCCTGGTGACAAATTAGAGTAAAATAGACCGTAGGATATTCTTCAAACTCCATATCCTTGACGCTCATCTTGATAAATATAATGGAGAACGTAGAGGCGTACACAGCGGATCAAAACGAGCGTGTCCACTATGATCTACTGGAATTTTAACATCGCTACCAAGGATCATATAACGAAAACATGATAGATTGTATGGTGGCGGGAGGGGGGTAGTAATTTGTGAAACTAATTTACTGTATTAGCGAAAATCGCAAGATACGACTGGCGTATTAATTTTTTATGGCTTCTCTTGTGAAATCCTGGAAGAAATAAACGCTACTTTTGAATCAAATGTCGTTTTGTTCTTACTTTGCATGAACGAAAATGTTCACATTCACCAGTTCTCCCAGTGAGAATAGGTAAATTTCAGAAATATCATTATCCTTTTCACAATAATAATTTACAATTAGCAATATTTAATAGTTTCTGGGGATAATCAAATAGGAAATACCTGTTGCTAACCAAGGGCAGAAATCATATTACACAGCGTAGTTATTGTTCCCAGATTTGACTGCGTATTATACTAGGGTTATCCAAAGTACAGTGCTGTTCGATAAAAGTGACTCACCAGATTTTTTTTATTAAATGTTCTCTTCTCCGTTGAAACGAACGTTGAGCTAAATTCAAAGGATAAGCGATCTAAAATCCGAAGAAGAAGCTTTGAAAGCTCTTTGAATTTAGCAGTAAGTACTGTCAAGCATCCGTTCAGTATAATGTTGTGGGGATGCTTTTCTTTTCATGGAACTAGTTTCTTAAAATCTTCTGAAGAGACTGAACCTACTAAAAAATAGAATTTTAGAGTCTTGTCGGCTCCCTACTGCTGAAAGAGTAGAAATCGACCCCACCAAGCTCATTTTTATGCAGGATAATGCTCCCTGTCACAAATCAAAATTGATGAAGGAATACTTTGATGAGAAGCAGGTGAGTGTTATGACATGGCCACCCCAATCTCCTGACCTCAACCTCATAGAAAACTTATGGGGCATTATAAAGTACAGGCTCTCGAGAACGCAGTTTAGCAACAAAGAGGATTTGATTGTGAATTTGATATCCGAATGGAATTCACTGCTTGGAGATGAGATTTTCAGAACCTAATCAAGACAATGCCAAGAAGGGTTGAAAAGTTTATTCAAAATAAAGGAGGACCCATAGATTATTAAATATTTCGAACTATATTACATATTATAAATAAATTATACCCCTATTATTCTTTATTTAAAGCTGTTCGGTTATGTTTCTATTGATTACTAGTTGTAATATATATATATACTAAGTTTAGCTCATTCGACAAGTACGTAGAGCTTAATGGAGATCCGGTTCACGGTAGTAGTTTTACTTGAAAGTAGCGCCAATTAGGTGTTCACTTCAAGGAGTTTTTGACGTCCCTCTACAACTAGTCATTATTAATTTCTTCTGCTCACTCTCCAACATTTTATCCCTTCAAAGAGGCATTCAGGAAAATTTGCACAGGAAAACAGGTCGGGAAAAATTACCTGATGTCCCCCATACTGTTAAGTAAAAATGTAGCTTTTTATAGCATCTAGCGTATGTTTATTACATCATCTGGTTATACATTTATTACATTTTTTTTATCCATGTTTATTGTATTACTTCGGACATGTTGTTGTTATAATGCCTACAGTATGCTTTATATATTTACTTGTGTGACGCACTCAGGGATTTACAGAACATCAAATAAAGAGTTTCTCTTATCCTGTGAAAGCTACATATTGCCTTGTGTACACGTAATATTGTTTTTATGTGAATTCCTCATATTATTTGTCTGTACATTTATTATAAATGTACATATATTTTTCTTTATTTTTCATTTAAAATCTGTTTATAATTCTTTTAATTAGATATCCATGTTCGCGATCGCAGCTATCGATTCCCACAACTGATATGCCGGTTTATATGGTCTTGGCAATTCAAAAATGAACAGATCGCCAAATACGTTCTGTGTTCACAGATTTGTGGCGTTACGTCAAGTAATTTTTGGCATCTTTCACTGAACTGGAATATTTTAGATTTCCGCAGATAATGAATAATCGCCCAACACCTGTTCTGTGGAACAGAACTGTCTATTTATTATAAAGCTAAGCTTAAATGCAGACTGTACGTGGTGTGAGTCCAAGTACTTTTTAAGAAGATAATGAATAATCGCCCAACACCAGTTCAGTGGATCGTACGCGGTTACCTCCCTTTCCAAGTTTACTGTAAGCATATAATGAATAATCGCCCACGCCTTTTCAGCGGACGAGTACTGTTTGTCTATTATAAAGCTAAGCATAAATGTAGACTGTACGTGGTTACCTCACATTCCAAGTATTTTGTAAGCAGATAATGAATAATCGCCCAACACCAGTTCAGTGGACAAGAACTGTCTGTTTATTATAAAGCAAAGCATAAATCTGTACCGTACTTCACTTTCCAAGTTTAATGTAAGCATTTAACCTTGTTGACAAGATTTTTCACCTTAACTGAAGATTAACCAAATTGTGTAGATTAAATGTATCGCATACCTTAATAATACAAAACTTGTCTAAATTTAAAATATTCTAACTTGTAATATTTTCGTTAAAACATTATGGCAAATTTAGATAAATAAATGTCCGAAAATTTAATTGCTGTTGTATACCAAAAACTAATCGTCCTGGATAAGACGATTAACTGCATCCGCGTCCAGGGTAAGACGATAAACTACGTCCCACAGCAAGGCTTTTAATCAGGAAGTTTTTAAAAGCGTGGAACCACCTCTTATTACTGTTAGGGTCGCAAATATGGGCAAATATTTAACCCCCAAACTGGGGTCAAAACATTATGAAATCGTAAAAATAGGTTGTAATACGAGCAATATATTTTTGTAAAAAATATTACCAGCAATATATTCTTGAAGAAAAAATATTACCAACAATCCATTATAGCCAGCAATACATTTTTGAAATAAAAAGAATATTACCAGCTATAAAAATCTTATCGGCATTAAATAACCCATCGAGGTTGATATGTCATAAAACAAACCAAACCTAACCAAAAACAAAATAACTGTAGGCCAAGAAGCAACAATTTATACGTCATGAATATTGCAGTTATTTGAAACCCATCACTACCGACACAAAAATGGTACATTCTTTACTAAGTAAAAAAAAAAATCATCAGTGTCATCTCACCTGCAGGGATTCCAGCCTCACATTCGGGCGTACACTGTAAAGAAGCGACCAGGGAAATATTTGCCTTCATTTTACGTCTTAATCTCAAATATCTAATGATTATTCCAGCAATTCCTAGACATATTCTATGTAAGGCTCCTCTGAGTCTGAATTATTTTCTTCCATAGCACTTCAAGCGCATTGATTTGTTTATTTCTCGTTTAATCTTTTGTGATTGATCGGCTTTTGAAAGATACAACGTAAAGCTTAAACACGCTTTGTAAGATTAACAAAGAGCCCACACATTTCCTCTAGCGTATCTTCAATAATACCGGCTCACTCATTTAAACAATAATCATTATGCATATATATATATATATATATATATATATATATATATATATATATATATAGTCGACGACGAAATTATTTGTTCACTGATAAATTTTGAATATCTATTTCTCAGAATCTAATGGCCGTATAATGTCAGTTTTTTATGCGTTAATAAGCCCAAAAAGGAATATAAAACTCTATTTTCAGAGCAATAGGTTATATACAATAAATTTGACATGAGAATTATTCAGAATAGGAAAAGAGAAAATTATTCTTACAGAATATAAAAAATTGGAAAATTTTCACAATGTTAATAATCAAGAGCATGAACTGTCGTCTTGCAATCGTTTTCTAAAATTTATGATCAGATTTGAACAAATCTTTTCTGGGATTTTCTTTCATTCTTCAATCGTTACACGTTCTAATTTCTTAAGGTTTTTTGGTGACCGACAATTTGTTCGAACATTCAATATTTGCCGTAGATTTTCAATATGCTTCATGCCAGGACTCATTGAAGGTCATGTCTGAACTGCAATCTTCTCCTTCTGAAGCCATGCAGTCACTGATTAGATGTATGTTTGGGATCATTATCTTGCTGGAAAGTAAATTGCCGACATAGATGAATATTTTACGCTGATAGTTGTAGATTTTCATCCAGAATTTTGATATAGTCTGCAGATTTCATTATTCCTCTTATCGCAATTAATTGTCCAGTCCCCCTTGAGCTAAAACCACCTCAACGTATCATTGACTCACCTCCATGTTTTAATGCTGTCACTATGATCTTTGGGAGGAAAGCCTCAACTTTGTTGCGCCAAATCTACAGTACATCATTATGTCCAAAAATCACAATTTTCATTTCATCATTCCATAGTATTTGTTCCCAAAATAAATTTTTTTGTTCAAGAATGTTTTGCCAAAATTAAACTGAGCAAGAATGGGATATGGCTTGTAAAGCAGGGTTCGTCGTGTTTGGTTTCCATACAACCCAATATTATTTGAAGAACTTTGTATTGTCCGAATAATTACGCTGATACACATCGTATGCAAGTTTTTGACGAGGTCTTTTAAAACAAATCTTGGGTTTATATTAATGTCATGACACAGATTCATGCGGTTCTAGGTGACAATTTTGGTTTTCTTCCACGACCATGCAAAATCCCCGTCGTGCCAAACTGTTTAGACTTCTTTATAACGGACTGTACCGGAGATCTAGGGACAGATAACTGGTTTGAAATAGAGCTGTAACTATTTCTCGACATGTGCTAGTCAATAATACTCAGCTCAACCTAAACATTGTCTCCCCCATCGTGTCGTTAACGTAAGAGTAACAATGGTGATACGCTATGCACCACGTGATGTTATTTGCTGGAATTATCCCAAATATTCTACTGAATAAATAGTCTAGAGAGCTTCAAAAATAAAATAATTATGTAAATTACTTATACTTAAACGAATCAATCAGTTTAAATCGATATTTTCTAAGTTACGAATAATTTATTCTATTCCTATTTTGTATAATTCACCTATAAAATTTAAATTTGTATTCCTTTTTTTTGTGATTATTAATATATACAAAGCCTGATATCATACGGGCATTAGATTCTGAGAAATGGACAAAAATATTCAAAATTTATGGGTGTACGAATAAATTTGTCGTTGGCTGTATATATATGAACAAACACAAGCGCATTGACACACCGTCTTTTATATTATCATGTTTGTCAATAGTTCGATTTTTAACCACCGATCATCCTTACTTTTGTGTGTTTTAATTCGTATCCCTACAGAAATTATCTGTTGCACTTTCTATATTAAAAAATACTCAGTATATTAATATTATAGATAAAAGAAAATATTCTTCTTATTATTAATATTATTATTATTACATAGTGGGGTGTATAAAAACAACGTTCTCTTTTTCGCAGAAGTTTACATATCATGTACATCACCCCCCCACATATATATATATATATATATATATATATATATATGAAGAAATATAGTTTTAAGGTGTGCTATATTTACGAGATAAAGTGCTCGATATCAGAGATAGAGCGTATGTAAATAAAAAGTGAACATTGAAGTCAACACTCCAGAGGCGACAGGATGTTTCATGTTAGACGCAATCGTCAGGCCTGACGATTGCTTCTAGCATGAAACAGCCTGCCGCCTCTGAGTGTTTACTTCAACGTTCACTTATATATATATATATATATATATATATATATATATATATATATATATATATATATATATATAACAATAAAAAAATAAGACTTATTATTTATAACAAAAAAAAATTAAAACCGCCAACGTTATAGTTAAAAAATAATAATTAACTTTTAACAAATAATATTTACGAATTTAAATGCCCCTTAAGGAATTGTATTCTTAATCAATCAAAATTCGTAAACAATTACATAGCCCATACTACATTTTTAACACGATGACTCACACTACACGTTCGTGAGCGTAGCTCATTTAGCTACTTATAGAGACCTACTGGACCGTATTCGTAACATACTTGTTGACAACACAAATATAATAGTAGCGTCTTCATGTAAAAAAAAAAGGTTAAAAATAATGGAAGCCTCATTAATAAAAAACAAAAAAACAACACTCACTAATATCAACTATGACCGTGTTTTGAGAATGAAAACATTATATAAATATTTGCATACAACAATCTATTTCTTGTTAACAGTTTATATATTTCAACCTTGCAAATGGCAAAATGAATGCACTCGGAAAGAAAACAGTTTTTATATAATTTATCCCCCGAAAAGAAAAATTAAAACAAAGAGCCCACACAATATCACATGGGAAATTGTATAAAAAAAACTAAATCAAAGCAGCTTGTCTGTCGTATATATATATATATATATATATATATATATATATATATATATATATATATATATACGTATGTATATGTATGTATCAACAATCAGAGTGTAGTATTTGCTAAATCTCTTGATATTTTCGATAAAAAATGTGTGGGGGATGGAGAGAAAAGAAAGACAAATTTTCATGATTCGATGTACGTTTATTTTCCGTGTGAAATTTTCTGTTGGCATATTTAACATTTCTCAGGTCGTTCAATTCATCTACTTCCTTGATTTCTGTGCATCCCGTTTGTAGCTCGTATGGTGGATTTTTTCCTCTTGGGACAGATGATACATCTTGCAAATTTATATTCCCTATATCGATGTTATTTGTTTCCTGGATTAAACAAAGGTTAATAAACGTCTATACTCTTTTATGAGCGAATTCTTAATATCTTCCTTGCTTAACTTGAGCCTACATTGATTCCCACGGGAGACGATTTTACTAATCCCTCTACTGTCATATCTAATCTCCGCAAACAAGCATTTGAAACGTTATTTTTTAATGTCTGCTGTAGGTGATAGAGGTTACTGGAAGTGAAAGAGAAGATTTTTAGTGTGGAGAAAGGACAATAAAAGAACAGAACTCAGGAAGGCAGAGGATGGCCGATTAATGTTGCATTTAATTTTATGAAGATTATAGGTAGCATGAAAGCTAGAAAATGGAAGAGGATTACACAAGAGAAGTGCGCGAAAGTATGAGAAAAAAAATTACGGTTACATCTGGTGATTTCAACAGTAAAACGATGAGCCGTTGTAGCCAATCTAGTTGTAAAATAATTCTCTATGATATTTAACCATAGAATAATAACTATCAATTAAAGTTACACCACTACTAACCATGGGTATATCATAAACGATTTTGAAAAATATCAAAAAGAAAAAAAAAATTAAATATAAATCTTTATTTGAAATATTTTCTATGCAGGCACTTCAAACTTTGTACTTTGAGTTAATATTAATAGGACCTGAAAAAAAAAACATTATTTAGTTAAGAAAATCAGATACTGAAAATTGTAATTAAATATAGGAAAATTTGCGCGGCGTACTAAATACCCATGGTTATTATTCTAGGGTTAACGGATAGCAATTTCTTTTGGTGGCCTTTAAAATTTACAGGCCGTTTTTTTTTGCCCAAGTTAACAACTGATTGAAGGTCATTTTCGAGAGCAGTTGGTAGTTTTATTTTGTAAAAATTATCGGACGTTTTTATTTAGACAGGCGTAAATTAAGACAGGTGTAAATTAAGACAGGTGTAAATTAAGACAGGTGTAAATTAAGACAGGCGTAAATTAAGACAGGTGTAAATAATTGTGCTGTCAGTATAAATATCGAGTTGGCAACTGATGGCATATTGAGGCTTATGCAATGGAATCATGGCTTTTCTAAATGCCTGCAAGGAGAATATGTAGCAGTTGGAAATTTGCGGTTCAGCCTATTTTAATCAATGCTTCTCCGTCCTCGCTTTGAAAAGAGAGGTACACTGAAGAAATACTTTGTGTACATGTTAACCTGTTGACATTTTTTCTTACCCTAATGACAGTAATTGAAGAATCAGCTGACGATATTATTTTTCAAATTCTTCTTGTACGACCATGGTAGTGCTCCAATTTATGACCATCCAGGAACGGTGTTCTCTAAATAAGTTTCTATCGTTCTCCTTTCACGTAACCTACCAAACACACATGAGGCTTCCGTAACATAGGTTCAAATCTTGCAAAGCTGGTTGATTTGTAAACGTCAGTGTTACTCATGAAACCGTTCCAGGGTACGCTGATGAAATTATTACATTATATTGAGTAAATTCACGACCAGTATTCGGTACCATATAAGCGGACACAGGGCACATCGGCGTGGTGTAACGGTTAAGCAAGCTTTTTCTTGCTAGAACAATTACTTACTGGGTAGTGAGTTCGATCCTCACTGGGTGCCCCATACTTTCGGCCTTCAGGCACATCTAAGCTACGCACAGAAAATAATTTGGGCACCACGAGGCGGTGTAATGGTTAGCAAGCTTGTCTCGCTAGAACAATTACCACTGAATAGTAAGTTCCGGACTCACCGGGTGCCCCATACTTTCGGCCATGTGTCACATCTAAACTAAGCTTGGAAAATCACTATAAAGCGGGGGTAGGCGATTGTTTTGCAGACAAATTTACGCGATTTTTTTTATTTTACTTGTAACCAGTCACGTTTGTGATCTGTATTAAATATATTCTTATGCTTAATCAATCTATTGCCAGGTTTTTCTTTTTTGACCAGTCTGGCTTCGAAGTCTATGATGTTGACTACTGATATCAACTAAGTGGAGTATGCCCAATTCCAGTAGATATCAAGCTTGAAGTGTCCGCTCACGACTGCGCTATAGTAGACTCTTTTTCAATGATAGTACTTACAATATGATTCCTAGTTGTAACTGAATTGGTATTGAGTATGAATGTACTGGTATTCTTATCTGTTCTTGCATGTGAGAAGCTTATTTTTGGCTAGTTCCTTCTAAAGAGACATGTTAGTTTCGGTAATGTGATTTTCCTAAATGTTGACTCACCGTCTTTCGTCTTCCTCTGTTGATATATCATTTAAGTTACGACGCAGTTTCTGCAATATGCAAACAGAGAGATTCATCTTTTAGCGCCACCATCTGAGACACTTACAACCACAAATCAAGACGCACTCTACTGCCTCCACAGGTTTCAATCATTCCTTACCTATTCTTTTGGTAAGAAGGATTTTCCACACCAAAAACAGCTTCCCAGGAATCGCGACTTTTGGAATAGAATTCCGCGGGATGCTTCCGAGTATTCCGCTATCTTAACCTCTTCAAATCTAGGGTAAGCTATTTACAATGATTTCATTGTTCGGACTGTTGTCCTCATCTATGTTGCCGTGTTCACGACGTTTCGACGTTTGTAGGCTTCGGCCTTCTTCAGGTGATTGAAATCTTGAACTGAACACTTTATTTCGTCTACCGGGGAAAACTGATCTAGTTCCTCGTGCCATGCCCTTTTCGGATATCTCAGTGCCAGTTTTCTGTCAAGGCCGGAACGTACAACGGCCGAACACGTCGTGAATATAGCAACAAAGATGAGGAAAACAATGTAAATATGTAAATAATTACAATAGATCACCTCAGAAATATATACAGATACTAGGGTAAACTGTTTTTTTTTTATCTGCCCTTTCCTCATATCCTTCTCTTCCTACTTCTTAATTTTACATTCATATCACCCACTTCTTTAAGTAATACTCTTTCCTGAATGTCTCTTAAGCCCTGTAATGGATCAACCAGATTAAAAAATAAAGTTTACTAAGGAGATTAGATAATAATATAGTCAATGTTAGTAACAGTTACCGAACCCTCACTTACTGAAAGGAAGCGCTGCAAGTCTTCGGGTTTGTATTGGTTATCTGTCAGAGGCGTATTGATGGCAACGTTAGCTCAACCAATCAAAATCAACCAAATATGGTTCACATATGATCCCAGCTGTCAACATCCATGAAGTCGGAGCCGAGATACACTTCCCCTAAAAATGATAATCTGCTAAACAAATAATTTTATACTAGTGCACTTTGCTCTTTCCTGTACTGATGAGGACTACTTTCCCACTATTTTGTTTCAAGAGTGACGAATGACAACATCATCTGTTATTAGTTTCTCTTAGATTTCCTTGTGATATCCATTTTAGTTGTTGCCGTTATTGAAAATCCTCAAGAGGTGTAGTTTCTATTATGTGATCCAGTTCTTTGTGATTCGTTAGCCCCAGGTCACGAGGTTCGAATCAGTTTTTAACTATTGACAAAAAGGTTGTATACAGTATACAATTTATATAATTTTGAAGGAGTCTGGTGCCATGTATGACATCCATATAAAAGTCTCGATTTGATGAGATTATTTAATAACATGCCTCGTGTTTTCAGTTTAATGATTTGGTTTTCTTGCCACTTGCAGTATTGTACGTAATTACCCTAGTCTATTAGTTTTCAAAAAGTCAGGCGACTATTGGTAGAATACATACATTTGTAAAATGGCAATCAAGGAAAATTTGCATGACATCATCTTCCATAATTTGTCCAATGAAATTTCTTTATAACACATTGTCCATATACAGAAATATTTCGTAAATAAATATAAAATGTACAAGGCTATCAATATTAATGCAACATTTGGAACACCGTGTAGGTTCAAATTCCTTATATATTATAATACATTTCTTATAAGTAATTCAAACTTCTTGAAATCTTTATTATTTAATATTTCAAATTTCTGAAATTTAATCATAAATTTAGGTTATGCGCCATCACTGCATTCATTCCAATTCTAGATCATATTTTCTCTTTGAAAAAAGGTTCTATTTCTTGGAACATTTAGCAAAGCGTACTCATTGATTAAAGTCTTAGATGATAAATGAGTCATATACTACAGACATCTTTAACAACGCTTATTTTGATATCTGATCATAATCCCGGAATTTCTACGGTTAATATTCGATACAGATTATTACAAGAATAATTTTACGACAATTTATGAATCTGTCTATATCTACCTTCCATATAACACCAGGACAGCCTTCAAAAGCTGGACGACATTTCGCAGATACCTCTCTTGAGTAAGACTCCCCCCCACATAGATGAGAACATGACTAAAAACTGTGTGTACTCCATTTCGTGCAGCTGCGGAAAGAAATATAAAGGGAGGCAAGTCGCCCCCTTAAGGTAAGGCTTCAAGAACACCAAAAAGTTGTAACACGAGGGGAAGAGGAAAAATCAGACGTGGCTGACCACATATGGAGAGAAAAGGGGAAATAAGCACCTTATGTGAGATCAGGTTGAAATCATTGATGTAGAACATCATTTGAAGATTTCTAAACTTAAGGAATCAGCACATATGCTAGGCCACAAAAATCTCCTGAGCTGACCAAGCATAGAAATGAATACAATAATAAGTAATAAGGAGTGCCAGAGAAAAGCAATAATAACAACGAAAATGCAATATGAGCTCTGGTAAACAAATGCAATGATAACAGCAAAAACTTGCAATATGAGCACTGGTAAAAATATGTGCTAAAGATATTAGGTTTATAATACCTAGAAATTCATACACAGATATCCTCAAGGACATATAGCACAGAGGATAAAAGCGTTAGTTAGATCCAGTGACGAGACACAAGGTGTTTGAGTTCAATACCTGGTTAAGGCGGTGGAGAACTTAGAGTGGAATTAACTGATAATTGACATCCATTAGACGTAGCACGTGGAACTAGAACAGTCTACCCCAGCGGGCGAAATAAAGGGTTCAGTTCGACATTCCAACCACCTGAAGAAGGCCGGGGCTTACAACGGCCGAAACGCTGTGATAAATATGGCATGCGGATTTTAGTTCGAGCAATGTAAAGAATGTACGTAATTTACGAATGTTTATATTTTTAGAATGTGTTATTTGTGACATTGACAATTTCGTTTAAAGATACTTCGTTTTGTCGTGTCTGATTTTTAAAAATAATTAAACCATCCCAAACTTATAACTTTTGTTAAAAACAACATTTGTTCAGCCACCAATATTGAAATTCTGACTATTTGTAATTTAGGACACGATCGCTTATTTTACCCAATACTCGAACGAAATAACGCTTCATCTCTTCGTGCTTGTTACCTTTTATTAGGCGAGTTACCTCGGGATATGTATGACATTATCTCGACTAAATGTTGTCGTTTTTCCAGTGGATAGTCAAATTCTTCAATCTTTGGCTATATTTGCTTCAATTGGCAGACTTACTCAATGACCCATACACAAACAGCGTTAATTCTGGTCTCTATACGAACAAAGCCGACATATCGTGTACGTAGAATTGGAAAGATTTGGATAGTACAAAATACTCTTATTCTGATAACTATAGCTCTCCTTGTGTCTCCCGGTCGGAATAACAATCGATCAGGTGTCTTCCCGAACAAAGACCCTTGTTAATTAAATTGTACAAAATTACAACCGGCAACAATTGCAGTGTACAAGAAGATACTATAGAGACAAATACGCAGAATGACGAAGGAAATCTTACCATGCGCGAAATCGTATATTATTATGACGTCGTATCAGCAAGATGGCGTTTGGGAAGCTTACCAAAACTTAATTTCTACTTTTCTTTCTTTATCTTTTTGACAATGAAGATGATTTTCTTTCAATGCAACGTTCTTGTTATTTTAAAGAATAAAGGGGATTAAAACATGTAAAAGTCCTTTGTAAATTCCAGTTTCTTTTCACACACGCACGTGTATGCATTTGTGAAGCAAGGCGATAATGCCACAAAAACCCAATGGGGCTACAGGGAGCGAAAGGGAAGGAGAAATCATCAGAGGGAACCCGAAACCCAATCCTAAACAGGTAACAAGTGATAAACCTCTATTCTTGTTCAAAAGACCAGGGAGTATTGTGAAGAGGAAGATGGGCTAAATAATCTACTCCTATTGAGGGAAAAAAACGATTAAAAATGAATCACAAATTCAATTTCAGAATTTAGGCGGAGACGTTAGACGTATAGAGTTGAAGTCGATTTTATAAGGAACAGGGAACCGAATCCTGAGCAAGTTACAAGTGATAAACTCCTACTCTTGTTCGTAAGACGGGGGAAAACTGTGAACAGGACAATAGGCGAACCTATCTACTCCTATTGAAATTTATCAATCGTAGCTTAATACAGCAGACATTGAATAGAAAAAAATCTGTTTCTTTTTAACCAAATTTCTATTTGGTATATGCATGTCTTGAAAACCTTCGTTCAGAAACCGTGTTTTTAAAATGAGAGTCAAACACCGATTTCTGGAGCTGAGAAGAGATTTGTAATTATTTCATCCAAAAATAGGTCGTGTTTGCAAAATCTCAATAGCTTAGGCCTATATAAAAAATAACTGTTTTAATAATAATTGTTTATACCACTACTCTTATCAGTATATAAAATATTCAACCAACATTATTTGTAGTTTTCAAAATCGAAGCATGAAACGAATTTTGACGTTGTTTTTAAAAGAAACCAAGTATTTTATAAAGGACACTTTGATTCTGATTTGTCAGCAATTTATCAAATTTATCCTAAATTTAAAACTATGAACGTCAAATTTAAAACATAACATTAACGACCTGCTTGCTGAGTTCGGTATGTAGTAATACATGATGATCCATAACGAGAATCTGACTGCTCGTTTTCGAGTACGCTTGTCTCCTTTTGCAGAAATCTACTCAGACTTTTGTGAGTTTCTTATGGCCTTACAGAGTGGTTTATATTACGTTATATTACGTAACAGTTAAGTATTCTTTACTATGTTCCAAACGAAATATTTCCGTTTCTTAATACATTGCTAAATTTTTGGAAGGCATCTTTTGCTATCTGAATGCACCTTATGATTTCAGTATCGCACTTTCCGTTGTCTGTAAGAACACTTCCCAGATAATTAAATTGTTATCTTCATTTTGATTAATACAAGATTCCACGCTCGATTTATTGATTGTTTTTGTTTACCGGCAAATCAACACCTCTATGGGTTATTTAATGCTGACATTTAAATATTTTGTACGCAATTTTATTTATTTTTGTGTAATAATGGTTTTAGCGATACAAGTTGTACTAATTAACCCATAGCTGGGAGGAGAAGTGGATTTATACCTTTCTTAAGGGTATTTACGCTTGAGTGAATATAGCGAATCCAAGGGGAATTGAAACTCTGCGATTAGCAGTTCCGTGCCATTATCCATTAAACCAGCCACATATCCAAGCTTACAGCACCTGATATTTCCATCTAGTAATGACCAACCTCGACGTTGCTTAACTTCGGTGATCGTACGTGAAACGTTGTTTCAATGTAAGTCGACTACGAACTCAGCATTAATCGGTTAATCACATAAATGGGAGATTACACAATTAATTTTGTCAAGATTAAACTAAATTCCGCTTAAAGCTACGGATTTATTGATCTATTTTCGTATGCCGAGACAGATATTTCCAGGAAGAGTTTAGCCAGGCATTGACCAAATCACGATATCAGCTTGTGATGAACATCATATTAAGGAGATAAACAGTTGTTTATTCAGAATATTAAAATTTAGCTTATTTGGCGAGATAAGAAATGGCTGATATTTCAAGCCACGTATTTTCAAACAGAATGGTCATAAAAGTTTGCTTTTTTTATCTGAAAAAAGATGGACTCCATTTACCAAACGGGTAATATGACGAAACACTTTGTTAAACGGTGAAGCGATAAGGTTAGGTTCCGTTTTATTTTATAGTATTCTATTTTTTAAGCTGTTTGTTAGTGAATGTGAAACTGCACTAGCCGGCATTGAATCTAACGATTTCATTTAAATATCATTTCCATCATTCTCAGATGAGATTTGCCGTAAATGGACAGTACCCTGTTTAACAGGGTGATACTCAAAACCTACTAAAAGAAATAAAATAAACATAAAGCAAACTATTTAATGCTTTCCTGTGAAGTGCTCAGCTTGAGTCACTTCTATAATGCAGGCCAAATCTCATAGATGAAGGAGAGTCTGGTTGAAGGGATGGTAGAACAGAGAATGTTGGTAGTGTTATTCTTGTAACGAGCTACAGGAAATTGTGGAGCCATGTATTCCTAGGCCCCGAAAAGACATGGCATATAAGAATGTAACATTACACATTAGTTGAACAAACTTCCACGATGTTGTCGTTTTCAATAGAAGAAATAAAAACCAGGAGCCTTCAACGAATGAAGAAGCGTATAGTCGAAACAAAGCCTCGCTTCAGAAATATATAAGAAAACACGAATTAATCTTCAGCTCATTTCACAATCTTGTATTTAACGCACGAAATTCATATACAGATCAGAAAGTTTTATTACATATTAACTCTGTCGTTTTTCCTATATTGTTTTATTTTATTTATGTATTTCTTATAAACGTACAACATTTCATCATTTCAAACGAAGAGGAAGATCTATTATTGTCAAATTAATATAAGAATAAACAAGACAATGAAACCGTGTGACGTCACCCCGGTCTCTGCTCCTGTGCTATCATGTGACGATCTAACCCTTGGCTGGTTCGGATGGAAATCTGGTTAGATTCGGCATCAGCTTTGTCGTTCCCAGCTCGCCTCCAACGTCTGGTTACCGAAGTAACTACTTTGATTTCTAGTCTAACCTACTCACGTTGTGATTTGATCTTAGGTAGACGAAATCAATCAGGCGTCGGGCCGTAGTGCAAGGTGAATCCGAGGCAAAGGTGATACCGCACAAGTATATGTAAAAGAAAATAATGAAACAACTCAAAAGATTCAAATGTTTTGAAAAAAATAACAAGTATCTTTATATCTGTTTACTGAATACAGGACTGCGTCTTTCTCCCAAACAACTTCTATGGATTCGTGACACTTTGCGTTTCTTAGGCGAGTCTTAATATCTTAAGTTGTTTTTCAGTAAACTGCTTTTTGGTATCTTCAGGCGATATTCGTTAAAACTTGTTTTGGTGGTGTGAGTCTAAGTCGTTCTTAAAAAAAAATGTTTTTGGTTAGAAGTCGGAATGTGTGGAAATCTTTCAGTCAGCTCCTGCGAGGCTGGTCTCCGAGCTCACAGCTCAACTGCAACTCAACTCTGTGAATCCAATTCTAACTGACCTCACTGAAACTCTGGGGACGTTCGTTTATATGGACGCCGACCAAAACCGGGTGGGGGCCTGTCGTGGTTTGGGTTCCTCGATAATTCCAAATCCGCAATAATGATTTTCTTTTTTTCGGACAGGAAAATTTATCACGTCCCATTTTTGGAAGTCAATTACTTTCTGTTTTAGAGGGGTTCTCACCCTCTCTGTGGTTGGGGTTCGTAAGGGAATTGTCCTCCTAAATTCTTCCTTTCTCATATTGGTATCTCACACCAATCCCCTCAGAGGACGTCAACAGGTTTCCCTTCTTTCTCATATGTTTACCTTCGCCCATCACTCACGCCACCACTCATCCAATGAACGCTCAGCAGTGTGGGTGTGGCTAGACTGGCCTCAGTTTACAATTATCGCTCAAAAAAAAAAAATTATCTTCCATTTTTTTCTCTCTCTCCTCCATCGACCAGAATTCTTATGAATCGTACTGTGGACATTAAATTTTTATCTTAACTTTATGTCATCTGGGATTCATTAATGGTATTTTCGCCGACTTATTATCGGGGTGGTCAACTAAATCTCTTCGTCTTTCTCAACATCATCGCATTCTGTCGCCAACAGCTTGTCCAGGTAACAAACTTTTATGATGACAAGTTCCGAACATGCAACAGATGTTTCTCCTTCCAAAACCAAATGATATCTCCGAAAAATAGTTAATGGCTTATTCTTTTTCTCTTTCCCTTTCTTTTTTCTTTGGGGTGGTCTCACCAAATTCTTTCTCGGTCGCATGCTTGACCCAGTTCCGATTAACTTCTAGAACTCTGCTCTGTATCCCTCTTGACCAAATTGAAATTTTCATTATTGCCATGGGCAGATTGTTATCTTTACCCGTACTCTGCTTTCCTTGTCGCGTCGTGGCATAAATTAATTCTGACAGATCCGAGATCTTACGTATTTTCTATCTTCTGCGAAAAAAAAATACCTTTCTTCCCAAATGAAAATAAAATCTTTACCCATATTTCTTTTGTTAAAAAAATAACAGCGCTCAGTATGTCTTTCGTTATAGCTTTTTCTCGCCTTAAGTATTTCTCGCTTTTAATTTCCATGCTTAATTAGCCAATTACCATAGTTAAATAGTGTCACAACTGAACAGAAAATATATATAGATGTAGTTTCGCCCAACAACGAAAATTTCTACCAAATCGAAACAGTAACCTAAAAAGTAAAGTCAGTCAGTCAGTTATGCGCCATGCGTGATACACTCTTAGGCGATCATGTATTATTCGATATAGCACTGACGAGGCAGATTTTTTTCTCGCAGTAGTTTCCCATTTCTTTCTGCGGTAGGCCAGTTCCCATCCAAGGCTATAGAACCTGGCCAATCCTGCTATTTACCCATAGCTGGGGACAGAAGAAGAGGACATACCTTTCCTAAAGGTATTAGCACGTAAGTGAACGTATTGAATTCGACTAGAATTCGAATTCAGCTCACCGATTCCTCAATCCGAGCCGTTATCCATTTCGTATGGATGTCATTCTTCGCGCCAAACTCGTCCGGAAATAACTAAACCGCCAGCGAGATACAATTGCTTTCTAAAATCAATGGTTAAATTGCATTAAACGCGTGTGGCTGTAGGTCTTGAAGGAGATCCCATTTCTTCGAATTTTTTGTTCTGTCATTTACAGAATCCCAAATGTGTACCAGATAATAGAAACCACATTACTTGAGGACTTTAAAAAGTAGCAAAAAGTTAAAATGGATACCAGATGTAAGTCGAAGCGAAAATAATGATAAAAGAAATATTTTGTGATTTCACTACTTCAAATAAAATGATAGAAAGGAAACTTCCATTAATACGAGAAAGATCGATAATAGCTACTGGACTTGAGAAACCTATTTTCCAGAAACTTTTTTCTAAGAGATAGTTAGTAAACTGAACTTCATATCTCTCCGTATATTTTTTAAACGTGTAC
The DNA here is from genome assembly GCA_903632075.3 of Acanthosepion pharaonis. Taxonomy (NCBI): domain Eukaryota; kingdom Metazoa; phylum Mollusca; class Cephalopoda; order Sepiida; family Sepiidae; genus Acanthosepion; species Acanthosepion pharaonis. Next base: position 1,807,274 of record CAHIKZ030005627.1, read on the forward strand.
ACACACAACACACGCGCGCTCGCACACACACACACACACACACACACACACACGGGCGCGCGCGCACACACACACACATATATATATATATAAATATATATATATATATATATATATATCAGTAAAATATATCTTTCAATGAGAATAACAGGAAATACAAAAATCATGATTAATGCATACATATCTGCTATTTCTCAACCTGTGTAGGCCTTTATTTTGGCGTAAGCCTCCCCCATATTAATAGGAAGGAATTATCCATGCCTCTACCGCGCTGGTCGAATACATTTTGGTAAGAGAAAGATGGGACCAGCTTGTCTCTTTTGGATTCATGATCATCTAAGTGTATCTGCTTTGTGAATGTAATGAACTCGACAGTAATTCGAAATCTGCTTTGTGATTTATCATTCCAAGCCGTTATACATTACACTACCCACAGCACTAAGTACTGACGAGGCCTGACTTTGCTTAACTTCTGTGATAGAGAACCTGAGTTTCGACTTGATATAATCGCAATCCACCAATTTTCTGCTTAGAATGTTAATATTTTGATTTATTATGGCCTTGCTATAGTGGAATTACATTCAGAATCACGCTAATAGCCTGGTAGTGAAATATAGGAATTCCCAGTTTTCTGTTCATAAATTTTGATAAAAATTCTCCAGCTGGTTGACACATTATGGCAACACAATTGTTAGGTTTTAATTGTTTTGCGTAACATTCTTTATTTTTTATTTCAGATTCGACAGCTTTTTGGTAAACCACACTAATAGCATTTGAATGAATCTAGCCCATCTCAAAATGTGCCATTAAGAAAACTACGGAGGCTTGCAACATTGCATCTGTAGGAAAGAGGTTACAGAGGGGAAAGCAAGTATTTCTCTTCAAGAGTCTTTAAAACAACTTTAAACTAATATCAAAATTGAAAAGTGTGAATTGAGTATCTCCAGCTTACATGTATCAGTAATATAGGACTTTTTTATCAAATCGGACTCTTGTTATACCTGGCAGAAGAAATACATGAAAAAAAAAGCATGCCAGAAGAAGTGATGTTCGATAGAATAAACCGATCATTTTCTTGCATCTATTGCACTGGGTCTCCTATGTGAGTTCCAAAAGAAGTTTTGTGTAAACTTGAAACTCAATTAACGTTCAAGTTCCGGCATGAAGTCAAAAGATGTTCAAAGCATAGAAATTCACTGATGAGAGTTCATTTTGACTGGAGAAATCTGAGGATTTGATCAATGGTTATGAAACGGTGTGACTTTTGTGAATTTTCACCATAAATGACTTCAGCTGCCTTTCATATTGGATGGATTCAAGTGTTTCCCAAACGTATGAGAATGATCTTTCGCCGTAAGATTTTGTACTCAGTTTGTTGATGTCATTCGCCGTATCATTAACCGTTAAGCAACTCTGATATCCGAAAGAAACTTTATAAAGATCAATATTATAAATATATATTTGAATTCTACTACAATATACGAAAGTCTATACATAATCATATAAATTCTGCACACCCTTCCCTTCTCAAAGAAATAAAATTATTTTTTTCTCTTTTAAGGATTATTCAATGTTTGAGCGGAATTTTTTCTTTTTCGTTTTTTTTTCAGCATCTCTTTATGCATACATTTGTCAGTCTTATTGAATTTTATCAAGACGAAAAAAAGACTGTTTTCCGATTCTTATATTATGAATACACCAGCAGAGTGGATATTGATTGGATTATGAATAAAAATGTGATCTTGATTGAAGTTGGGAAGAAAAACAGAAATAACGGAATCGAAAAACGAAAAAATCGGAAGAGAAATTAGAAATGCTTTTTTTTTAAGATTAAATAATGATTATTCGAATAAATTCTGGAGTATTTATCTTCAGAGGCTGAATGAATATTTTTCTTCTGTAGGAATTGATCTTACAAATTGTATACGATGGGACTGGTAAAGGGCTGTGTTAATTTACTCTTCTTTGTCTGTTTCTTCCTAACTACGTTGTTTTATTTGATTTATTAAAAAAGCAGCTTAGATTCATGCATAGAATGTTCTTGAAGTGAGGTGCTATGCTATATCTCGTGTTTAAACAACGGAAATGTAGATAGGAGTTTGAAAAATGTGTGGAATATTTAATAATGAAATACTTTTATCTTAGTTTGACAGCAAACACAAATTTCAAGAAAACGAAAAGAGCCGCTCTGAAAATATTCCTTCAGATTTAATCAATGAAAGGACAGTTTCTAATTACGGATTTATCAGGGCCCCCGGCAATCGGTGTATAAAGTTTCGATGAATAAGAGGTATAGGTTTTTGTATCTTTTCGTTGATGTATCTATAAGTTAAAGTCTATCAGCATCTCAGAAGATAAATCCGAATAGCTTGAAATGTAAGTTTGATTAATTTAGTGAAGAGCAGAGTTGATTGAGAGAGAACATTATGAAAATGTTTATAAACGGAAATTACGATAAGGAGAAATATTTAAGAGAAGAGACACGCTGGAAAATACCTGAGGATAAATTATTTATTTGCATTCAAACTGATAAGGAAATGGACAGGGATAAGAGGGTAGACATTGATAAGAGAGTGAGAAAGTATCCATCTATGTATTAATAATAATAATAATAATAATAATAATACATGCGGGCGTGTGTGTGTGCGCGCGAGATAAAATATAGTTTTAAGGTATGCTATATTCATGGGTTAAAGTGTTCAATATCTAGGATAGACCTGACGATTGCGTTTAGCATGAAACAGACTGTCACCTCTGGGTATTAAATTCAATGTGCAATTCCACACACACACAGAAACACACACACACACACACAAACACACACACACGCGCGCGCGTGTAGGTATCTCGAGGTGGTATAATGGTTAGCAAGCTTGTCTTGCTATAACAATTACGGCTGAGTAGTGAGTCCGATCTTCACTAGGTACCCCATACTTTCTTGGAAAACTATATATATATATATATATATATATATATATATTACTGCTTGAAAAATCAATATATATATATATATATATATATGTCATTTACATATATCAATCAACCGATCTATATGTATATATCAATGTCACTCTCTAATGTATGTTTTATATATACATACATTGGTATTTGCGTACTTCATAAGTTTGATATATGCATACATGGATACGCTGTACATATTAAATGTTTTTGAGTGTTCACGAATGCTTGCGGTAAGGTTTTATGCCCTATTCACTGCTCTAGTTGTATCAAATTGAGTAAGCATTCCATTTTATTTAATTGTTCTAGTTATGTATTTATTCAGAGAGTGTTTATTTGTGATGCCGAGAATTCTTCATTAAACCACGCATTTATAAACACAAGTAAATCAATGAGGCATGAATGCCTAAATTAAGACAGAAATTTGTTTTTTTTTTAAATCTACCAGTTAACATTCTTATAGTCCGCGTAAAAGTAATGTAAATAACATTCCGACTTATTTATGGTTTATATATAAATGTGAGCGTATGTCGCCCAATGTCAGATAATGAGAGAATATTTTGGATTGAGTGCGCATGACTTATGACATTTTCAATATTCGGGATGATGAAGATATTTACAAATTAACGAAAACGACTGGGAAAGAAAGAAATCCAACAAAAAATCATGAATGTAAGTATGTGTGTGTGTTTGCGAGTGTGTGCGCGCGCGTGTGTGTGTGTGTGTGTTTGCGAGTGTGTGTGTACATACATATATATACCATACATACATGCATACATACATACAGGTGCGACAGTCTGTTCCATTTTTGAAAGCAGTCATTGGGTCTGGGTTCAGGCATGAAACAGACTGTCGCTACTCGTTGTATGTGTGTGTGTGTGTGTGTGTGTGTGTGTGTGTGTGTGTGTGTGTGTGTGTGAGAGAGAGAGAGAGAGAGAGAGAGAGAGAGAGAGAGAGAGAGAGAGAGAGTGAGTGAGTGACGTAGTGATTTCGCTATACTTCACCTTATTTTCTTCTTTCATTTTATCTTTGTCCTATATCAATAGATAATATTCTATAGTTGCGAATTCTCTTCTAAAACAAATATTTCTATACAACCGACCCCTACAAATATGACTGGGCATTGGGCAAATCGTTGTAAACGCCCCGAGAAAAAGAATGAAAGATTTTATTTTGCCCAAAATACAATAGGTTAGTATAATTCCGGAGGAAATCAAAATGAAGCCAAGCAATTCTTTAAAAAAAAAAAAAAACACAAAAAACAGTTCTCAGTGACAAGAGATAGAAGAATAAAAATGCTAAATGCGATAGTTTCCCTTAGTTTTTACATTCCCAACCCAACTTTCCTGGAAACTTCATTCATGTAGCAGTGTATTTCGTTGTGAACTGAGTTTATTTTCAGTTTATTTTCAAATTCAGCTTTATTATTATGATGGCCTAAATTGTTTTAAATATTTCTGTTAATGACGTAAAATTGTTTATTTTTATTAGATAAGAATTTTGAATTTGATAAAAGCTATCGTTATGGAATCTTGAATTAGATAAAAGTTAGATGTCAGTGGAGCAGAGTATTGTTCTGTTTTAGATAAATTTATAATTTAAAATTAGTTTTACAATATACGGTTAAAATATTTATACCGATTTCAGGGTATTCCCGTGAAGCTAAATAATTCCTTTTAGAATAGAATTGGGGAAAATAGTAAATCTCTCTCTCTCTCTCTCTCTCTATATATATATATATATATATATATATATCATAAAATGGCATGTTTATATTTTGGATACAACACTGAACAGATAAGTGCTTCGCGAAAAATCTGAACGAGTGAATGTGCTTAAAAATCAAAATAGAACCTTTCTTTATTTCCAAGCTCTTCGTAAGCGAATGGTAACAAAACGGCGGATCAGACGGCCGTTCCTGCTTCAAAGAGGCACTCGGGTTCAAATTACCGCAGGGCCCATATTGTTTGTTATTTTCCTCGTATACGTAGACCGATAGACGAGTAAACGAAATAAAGACTATTTAAAATAAACGGAGCGTCTACTAAAAAATATGGATGCCCACTAAAAAATAACGTTTGTAGTAATAACAATCTGTCGGATTGAAAATATTCCTTAATTCTTTACAATATACATACATACATACATACATACATATATATATATATATATATATATATATATATATATATATATATATATATATATATATATATATATATACATATATATAGATACCTAGATACCTAGGTATCTAGGTCTGCTCTAC
>CAHIKZ030005627.1:1817500-1822500 GCA_903632075.3 Acanthosepion pharaonis
TAGGTTTCCGTACTTAGTCAGCTGGAGTAAGATAAGAAAAACGAAGATCTCCGTAGTTAGTAGCGGAAGTGTTAACTTCGGTGATCTTACCTCTGTTTCAACATGATGTGGCCATAAGTCGATGAAGACGTAAGAATTGTCGATGAAAACTTCCATGAGTTCAGCTTAATAAAAATGAATGAACTATATTATTTCAATCATTAAAAATTACACTGACAGGATGTAACAAGGAGAGAGAGAGAGAGAGAGAGAGAGAGAGAGAGAGAGAGTAAAATGTATTTTATTATTTCAGAATACTCTTTAGTTACTGTCGGATTAATATCATCATCGTATGGTTACGAACATATTTAAATTAAATACAGATATTGGAAGAAGACCAGTGGGTACACCAGCTGAAGTGTTGTGAGTGTAATAAGAAAGATAATGATTTATTTTGACTCTAAATTTGACTCTAAATAATAAAAATAATGATAATTCCTCTACCATGAAATTCATATATATATATATATATATATATATATATATATAAAAGTGAACATAGAAGTCAACACTTAGAGGCGACAGTCTGTTTCATGCTAGATGCAATCGTCCGGCCACAATTGCAGAAGACTGTCGCCTCTAAGTGTTGACATCTATGTTCACTTTTATATTTACACACGCTCTATCTCTGATATTGAGTACTTTATCCCATAAATATAGCACATCTTAAGACCATATCTCTTCATATATATATATATATATATATATATATATATATAACTTTAAAGGTTTGTTGGCGTTGTGTGTGAGTGTGTTTCTAATGTAGAATATAGAAGCGTGTGCGTGTGTGTTTGTTTTTGGATATTTATCGACCATCATCTGTCGCAATTTTATGTTTGTCTACAAAAATGAAAATCGACTGAATTTCTTTTATATCTTAATAGCTACTCTAAAGCAAGTGCCGTTTTTGCAACTATTGTGTTACTGAACACAACACGAGAAATTCTATTGCAATTACCATATTGTTTCAAGATAAAACGAAAAATTACCGACATTGCACCAGTGAAATTCCTTTTTGCTTCAAGGAATAAAAATTACTCAAGTGTAAGTCTGCATCTTGAAAGAGAGATAGCTCGTGGTCACTTAGTTTTATTTACTGAATGAAAATGAATTCCTTTGAAAAATAAAAGTAAACTAATTTTAATTTCGAAAATATATATTTTCCCTTCACTTTATGTAACCTGTTATAAAACAAATAAATATTTATTAAGTAAATTTATTAAACATTATATGAATTTAGTCGAATAAAATTTACATATAGAACTTACATTACAGTAGTTTCTACAGAGAGGTGGAAACACTAAAGGAAAATAGTATTTTAAATCCAATCGAAATAATTTATGTTATAATAAATTTCATTATTTTAAAGAATCGTCGCCTTGTAAAAGGCCCGTGAGCCACTCGAAGTAGCAGGTTACGGTAAATGGCAGTTTATACTTTTTTTTTTTTCAAGAATTGTTTGGCTTTAATCGGAGGGGCGATGACTCTAGATGTGAACATGTTAAGACGGGATCGGGAAAACATCCTCTACGGAAAGGTGCTGTTCGAGTAGAACATTCTCCTCCTTAATAGAATACAAAAGGAATATGATTGGCATGGCGTGTCCTACCTGTGAAGTTTAGACTTGGTGGAATCAAGGAATGTATTTTGCCCGATCATAATCATTAAACTAACGATAGAGCAGTGAGAGACTTGCCACGTCTCGCCCTTGAAAAAGAGGTTAGAGGACTGAAAATAATTCGTCACCCACGAGAACTTGTAGAGGAGAAGGTTTTTTTTTTTTTTTAAACTCTTCCTTTTTTATTGCAATAATTTATGATATGTCATTTCTATTACAGAAAAGAAATTGTCGATTGAAAGGATGGTTTTCAAATATTTGAGCTCGAATTTGAGCAATTTTTCGTAAGTCAGGCATTAGCTTGTACTTAAAATATCAAAAAATAACTAACGTATTTGTCGTCAGATCTTCTGAAAAAAAGCGTTACCAAGAGAACAAAGTTGTTATACCCGTAATATACTCTCTTGTATTAAGCTCCGGGGTTGGGGCACGGAGTTATGAGGACTGAGGATTGAGGAATCGGAGACCCGAATTCGAATTTCAGTCGGATCTATTATATTTACTTACCTTGGAAAGGTATGAATCATCTTCTTCTAAGGCTATGGGCAAATAGCAGGACAGACTGGGTTCTATAACCTTGAGTAGCAACCAGTCTAGGAGACCGGACCGGAGAGGTTTGGGTTCATTCAGTCTATGTTGCCGACTGCTTCTGCTGTCGCTGCAGTACATATGATACCCTACGGGTCACAGGATTAAAAAAAATGGTAGTCATTTGTACCTAATAGGGTAAGTTTTCCTGTATATTTTCCGAGGACAACGCAGAACTATGAGTGTGTTTGTTCCTCTGTGAGTGCGTGTGTGTGCGTGGTGGGGGTGGAGAAAGATAAGTAAAGAGATGTTGTATTTCAATCTGTCCACTTTTTTTACTATTTTGTGATAGCATTAATGTGGGATTGAAATAAACGAAAAATCCACCAAATGAAAAAAAAACGTATGTGTTGAACTCATCTATTTTTGTAAGGATACAGTTAAAAAGAATCATAGTTTTAGTTTCACCAGTTAACGTAGACTTTGTTCTTGTTAAAAAAAAAAATACTGAACATACCTGGTCATTGATGAAACATGAGAACAACAAATCTACCTCTAACACCAAAGATGTAATAATCCGTATTGGGAGTGGTGTTTTCATCTAGCTTATGTCTTACCATTAGTTGGGAGGTATATACAGGGGGATATTACTGCCGCACCTCATATATATATATATATATATATATATATATATATATATGTGAAAAGTGTGTGTATATAAATATAAACAAATATATATATGTAATTATTTATATATTATATGCATGGTACTTATTAGAAAGCGCTCAATATCAGAGATAGAGCTAACATATTTGGTTGGATAGATGTGAGTTTGTGACCCTGGGTTTATCGCTAAAACGTGAAACCCAGGGTCACAAACTCACATATATCCAACCAACAAACAAATAAATATATATATATATATATATATATATATATATTTATATTTATTTGTTTGTTTGTTTGTTTATTTGTGTTTTTTTCTTGCTTCATTCAATTTACATATTACACATTTTTGTTATGTTAATTTGCATAATGTCCTTTCTTTTTTATGGATCTTCTGTTCACAAATGATGAAGATACTTTTGTAATGTACATACGAGACATGTCCGAAAAATAATGTACAAACGATTAATAATCTAACTTGATACATCTCTCCACGAGTAAATATAATGAACTTGCCATCAATCGAGCAGAGCTACCTTTGCACGCCTATAAATAACATATTTTCTATGGAAGTGCGATCCGAGAGATAAAAGTTGCCTGAAGGGTCCACCCTCAAACAACTTTTATCTGGCAGTTAGCTTTCTTTAGCATTCTTTAAACTAATTAACCCAAAAAGGAAGGTTTTGCTGACAAATGTTTATATGGACTTTGGTCCATGTTTCGGTGTGGAACCTGCGCCAATTATTTGTATATATATATATATATATATATATATATATATATATATATATATATATATATATATATTTATGTCTGTGTGTAGGATCTAACTCAATGCACGATAGTATTGATCGACTAGTCAACTCACTAAATGTTACCCCTATGTTGAAATTATGACAAAGCATTTCTTTTGAAGGAAACAGATGCATAAAATGAGAGAAAATTACATGTGTATAAAATAAGAAAGAATGTGTAACTGCGAAAGGAAATGTTATTTTAATGAGAGAAGGAATATATATATATATATATATATATATATATATATATATATCATGTAAAACAGAAAAATAAGAGAAAATGTTCTATAAAATGAGAGAGAGACAATGGTATATAAAATTTTAAAGGAAATCTTTATAAAATAACAAGTGATAAATAAAGGGAGATAAATCTGTGTAAATCGTGAGCGAGATGAAAAAAAGCTATATGTCAGAAAGAAAGAAAACTGCTTTTAAATGTGTGTGCGTCTGAGAGAGAGAGATAGTAAAAATTCTGTATAAAATGAGTGGAAGAATAGTCAACATACAAGGAAAGAAAAAAGAATGCTCTATGAAATGTAAAAGAGAAAGCAGTATAAAACAAAAAAATGAACGAGAGTAAGAAATTTGTATAAATGAGTCAGAGAGAGAGAGAGAGAGAGAGAGAGAGAGAGAGAGAGAGACGAGAAAGAAAGCTCTATAAAATAAATGAGAGAGAGTAAGATATCTCTATAAAATAAGTGAGATTCGAGTCATCTACATTCTTACATACCACGCTTTTAAACCTGTTGTATAAGGTCAGTGATAAAACCAGCAAACACATTTTATGCGTCGAGGGTGTGATAGAGAATGGACTTTATTCACATATTGGTTGACATATTCAACACTAATCTAGCAACCTCTGGGTTAAATATTTCTTTTGTTCAATATTGCCTGATTCTAGACTCTCAAAAGACTAGTAGACAACGCCGATCACTACAAAATGCAGTGAAGATAGAAAATGTGAAATAAAAGCAAAAAAATAAAAATTTTACATCATAGATTATTGTTTTAAAAGCGATCGTGAAAGTTATTCATTGACGCTGTTATGGGCACTCATTCTATTTCAACTAAAAGAAATATCGGTTGATCTCCATTTGTAGAGATAAAAGGAGAAAAGAAATTCATTTCAAACCGAACCGGAGATAATTTCATATATTTTTCTATAAACTAAAAACGATTAACGAAACAGTCATTAAAATCCTGTGTACACATCTAATATTTAAAGAAAAACATTGAAATTTAACTATTAGAAAATGTAAGCATGGGAGTGATTATCGTGAGTGTGTGTGGATGGGTGTCTCTCTCTCTGTGTCGTGAGTGTGTGTGGATGGGTGTCTATGTCTGTGTGTATG
>CAHIKZ030005627.1:1827500-1855000 GCA_903632075.3 Acanthosepion pharaonis
ACTTTTAATGGTTTCTCTCTTTTTTAAAATATACATTTTTCTCTCGTTGGAACAACTACAACATTTTATGTGTAATGAATGCATAGGGGGGGGATGGGAGAGTCGAGTTCCAATAAGTCGCGTTTAGTGTTGCAAATACATTTGTGAAAGGTATAAGAAAACGTTAGTACAGAGAAATGACAATAAAATAAATAGATTCAGAAAAAAATTATTCCTTTAAAATTGCATCTTTAATTTGACTGAAGAAAGTCATGAAAATCGAAACACGTGTAGCAAGAAATATGAAGAAGAAAATATAATATACACTCTAAAAGATACAATATATACACAAATCCATATCATAGCCAAAAACATTTAATGGTTTCTCTCCTTTTTAAAAATATACATTTTTCTCTCGTTGGAACAATTATAACCTTTTCCATATATATATATATATAGATATATATATATATATATAATCTGCGGGCGGTTTAATGAATGCATAGGGGAGAAATAGGGGACTGTCGAGTTCGTGTAAGTCGGGTTTACAGTAGCAAATACATTTGTGAAGAGAACGTTACTACAGAGGAATGACAATAAAACAAGTGGATATATCTTATAAATTTTGGAGATCGGAGTGAAGCAAAACAAGATCCGGTTAGATCCGGTGTGCGTTAGCCTGATCGGACCCGGCGAAGAGACTCACCCTCCTAGCGAGGTTCGATTAACACTTTTTAAAGGAATGAATATCGTCTACTTCTGTTTTTATCTTCTTTTTTCATTTTTTCTAAGGTCTATATCTGTTCAATTTGGGTGAAACATAAATAAACTAATTTTTACAGATCTAATGGATTTATTTATAAACCGAAATTTTTATTACCTGGCATGCCTGTCTATTTTTGATGTACCAATTATTTATGATGCAATAAGTATAAGCCCGCATGTATATGCATATATAGGCGTATATATGTGTGTGTATGCGTGTGTGTGTATGTTCAGTTGAGAGATCTTATGCGTGAGTGTGCAGATGTGTGTAGGTATGTCATTTTTAGGCATATTCTAAAAGTGAATAAAAAATCTATATGCACAAATGAAATGATATATATCTATATATGCTCATATATATATATATATGTATATGTATATATATATATATATTGACATTCTTATGTATATAGATTCTTTTTATTTACAAATATTTACGTAAACAAATACAAATATTTAAGTAAACGCTCTGCTTTTAATAAATAGTATTAATAACATTTACCTGCCTGAATGATCGAGAAATATTCATAGAAAATATTCGTCCTCCGACAGGAATCTAACCTGTATCCTATACGGAACCGTCATTTAGCCTGACATGCCTTAACCCATTGAGCCACGGAGGAGCGTTCGATTAGCAAGGTCGATTTCACTAAATGACGCTTCCGTTTATGATACAGGTTCGATTCCTGTCGGAAGACGAATATTTTCTATGAAGATTTCTCGTACATTCAGCCCGATAAATGTCGTGAATACTGTTTATAATACAACAGAATATCTACTTAAAAATTTGTATTTATAAAAAAATGTATAAACACAAAATATCTTAAAATAATTGTCGGACTTTGTCCATTTCAATAATATATATATATATATATATATATATATATATATATATATATATATATATATATATATATATACACACAGACACACACACACACACACACACACACACATATATATATATATATATATATATATATATATATATATATATTGCACATGTAGTACTGGTGTTAATAAACCCGTGTTTGATGCAATATAAAAGTGGTATTAAGTATACATTAGTGAATACACTTATATCTCAATGCTGACAGTACAGAATCTTCAGGTGCTAACAAGGTTTTGACCGTTACACAATTTTGAATTATATTATATCTACTTATCAATGTTGGCGTAATTACATATTACTCCGGGATTACAGTTTTTTTTTAATTTTAAGTTCTGAAAATTATATTTGGCAAGTACAATAAACGGAATTTTTTTTTATGCAAGCAAAAATGAAAATTTGTGTGGAATATTCATATTTTATTTTTTAATAAATTATATAATTAAAGAGAGATTAGTTTTTCTTATTAGTTCATGAATATATATTTAATAGTAATATATTAAAATAGACCGTAATTACTATTAAAACTGACAATTAAAAATTAATTAATACAGATTTATTAAAAATTAAAAATAAAAGGAAAAAATCAAAAATTGTAATACAAAATAAGAAAATTAAAAAGAAAAAGAAAAAAGATACTAATTAAAATTAAAAAAAAACATAAATTTAAGCTTGCTCAACCGATTTAAGCAGACATTTATTCTTATGCCGACATGTAATAATCAATTCATTTCTCTAACAGATTAGTATTAATTATTTTTTTAAATAGCCATCTTTGAACAAGACTTAAATTGCATTTATTTCTTTTACCATTATATATATATATATATATATATGTGTGTGTGTGTGTGTGTGTGTGTGTACGTGTACGCATATGTAAATATATTCATATCAGCATATATACACTTATATATTTCAAATATTTAACTCCAGACCTGGTAAATTTTCCATTTGGACTAACATTTGTTGCTTTGTACTTGAAATGAAAATTAAAAAAAATTATGCATTTTTATAAGAAATTTTATTATGAGAGAAAGACAAAAAGTATTTTAGGATTAAATTTTTGCTCTCGTCAAAATATCATCATTCAGCGTAGAGTACCGTAACACAAATTTATGGCATTCTTTGAAAATGTTTCTGAAAGAATAACTTTGATAATTGATCCCATTCTTTTTTTCAATGATTCTAAGAGATTTTTCATTTTTTTGATGGAAATGTTTCACTCTTCTGTCAAGTTCATCCCATGTTTCTTCTGGGTGTGTCTTAAAACATTTGAAAACATTTGAACTGCTGTATATACATACACACACACACACACACACACACACACACACACACACATATATATATATATATATATATATATATATATATATATATATATATATATAGATAGATAATATTAGTGGAAAATATACATACATATGCAAAATATATAAATACCCTCTATGTATATTTTTAGAATAAAAATTCCAAGAGGAAGAATCCAGGTAGAACTCAATGTCTAGGACAGAGTAAGGATATAATAAAAAGGCTTAAACACTAATATTCCATGGTCATAATTTATTCTATTGGAATCGTAAATACGATCCAATTCATCAGACCTACAAATTCAAAATGAAAACAGAAAAAAAAAACACTCCGGAAGTGTAAACAGAATTTAGAGAAAGTGTAAATATGAGGAGGAGTGAGATTGAACCTTAACACAGGGAATTTTAGGAGATGTGGGGGAAAGGGTTTTAATTAAGATAAGAGAATGAATGTTGACGGATGTCTAATGCATAAAGATACATTTCGTGGTGACATATATACACCATAGACAATTTGAAACTAGAATAAGAGTGTGGAGGAGGGAAAGAGGAGGTGGGGGAGAGAGATGGGACGAAGGAAAGTAAAATTGCGTTTACTTAAAGGTCCGCCTTGTAATTGAGAAAATTTGACAAAATTAATATCGACTACAGGTTACAAATCAAATATAAATATATGACGATAAATATAACGATTGTCTAATCCAGCAAGGACCTATATTTCTATGTTCAAAGACACATGTGAATACACACAATAACAAATACATGTATACACATACACATAGGCGTGTACCCATACACACACATACATACGTGCACACACATATATAAAAATATAAAAATATATTCACATATCCACACATACACATATTCTTCTATATCCATATACACACACTTTTCACATACATATACACTCATACACATGCACCCATGGATATACACACATATATATACATACATACATATATATATATATATATATATATATATATATATATATATATATATACACACACACACACACACACATATATATATATGCGTGTATGCACACATACACACACACACATATACATCCATACACACATACATACATATACATATACACACATACATACATATATATATATATATATATACATATATATATATATATATATATATATATATATATATATATATATATATATACACATACATATACATACATATACACATACACACACATACATATATACACACACCTTTACATATAGACACATTCACAAACATATACATATACACACACATACATACATGCACACACACGCTACATAAACGTGCACAATGATACATTTAGAGATAAACATAATGAACATAATAGTCATTCCATTAAAATGTCATGTCTGATGTTATTGGACTAAGATGGAGCTGACATAAGTGGCAACATGTTACAAAACGGTGTTCATGTTTTGAAACGTTTCTTATGTCTACATTTAGAGAATATCTCATTCCGAAGATTCAGCAGCTCATCTCGATTCTTATCTTTGATAATGAATATTTTTTCCGCCATGCATAGATCACACCGATCGCGGAGGTTATTAGGTGTTCTGGCTCTAGATAGGTATCTCCATTTCAAAATTGGGTTTGATTCATTATCCCCCAGTTCCCAGTAGTGTTTAGATAAGGAAGTCTGTCTACTGAGGCATCTATATCTAAATGAGCGTCTATGGTTGTATAGACGCTGCTTCCAATCACCGGCGGGTATACCTATGTATCTTTTTTTCTCGTTTATATTTTCCTCGGGAAAGATAGTTGCCTCGTATATTACATTTTCATACTTGCATTTACCACCGATTGGACAATGGTCTTTATTCCTACAATTGCAGGTAGGCTTACTAGATTGAGTTCCATTACCGTGGTAGTTTCTAAGTATTCTGCAATGATGGGAAGATATGATTTTCTCTATATTTCTAACGCATGAATAACTAATTTTTAGAGTTTTTCTATTGAAAGTTTTACGTAGTAGATGCTTACTGTGGAAATGTTTATCAATTAATTTCAGAAAGAAACTTCCTATATCAATGTTAGAGAGTTTGCAATATGGTGGGTTGAACCATATTACCTTCCTTTTTCTGTTCTTAGTTTTGCTATTATTCTGATTTCCAAGTTCTCCATTAAAGCTTAATTCTTGTCTAAAACCACTATTTTTGAGGGCCTGATTGTATATAACTTTATTATCATTAAAGATTTTTTGGCTATTCTCGTATTCACAGTTTTGGGGATGTGATCTATCACATGTTTAGGGTGGTTAGAGTGGACGTTGATGTATAAGGGTGTTTGATCAACTTTATGGAAGGGTTTAAATGTATTATTCGATAGATTGAGTGTAATATCCAAAACGTTGACTATTTTCAGGTTGGAAGATATTTCACTTTTAAGGCCTAAGTATTTGAAGGCCCTAATTATCTTCTTATGTAAGCTGGAAGTCAAGGGACCATTGCTATTTGGGACAATGATTAAGCCGTCATCTCTATAAATTCCGACTTGGTTAAGGTTAACTATTCTACTCAAGGTGTCAAGAATATATATGCCCACCGGGTCTGCAATTTGGGCAGAATCAAAGGCTCCCATAGGTACATCGAAACTACCATTATTCTTTTTCACCCAAGTAGCGTCATTGTATGTAGGTATTGATCTTCTTGCCGCTAAAATAATGTCCAGATCATTATCCGTTATTTTGGTAAATCCTTTGGCGAAATTGAGGCTATTAATTAATAGTTCCTCCGAAATAGAAGGGTAAAAATCCAAGGTGCCAAATTAGATGAAAGTGGCTCTATTCTTGTTAGGGATATTTTGGAATCATTTAATCGTCTCCGCCGAGTCTTTCCAAAGGTTGGCAAGATATTATTTCCTTTATGATACTCTTGGAAATTAATCCCAACTCAGATTTGGAGGGATTAATTAGACGGGACTGCAAGCTATTTATAAAGTTCGGCTCATGATCCTTGAAGAGAATGTATGCATCTTTCATACTAAATTTGCCCATTCTGTCAGCAACTCCACATTTGTTAGCAAATTTGCAGATGTCTTCATTGATAGATGATAAGGTGTTATTGTCTATGTCTTTTTTATAAGAGCTAGATATTTTGTCTGTGACGATTTTTTAATATTCAGAAGGTTTAATTTTATAGAATTTTTTCGATTTGTCGGCTTTAATCCATAATTTATTAGATTTCTTTATGTTGTTAATGTCTCTACCAATTTTGGTTTGGGAGTAGTTATGATAATTCTTGAACTTAATCTTTTTAATTAGATCAATCAAATCGCCTTCGAACGGTCCAAGTAGCTTGTTACACGGTGGAGTATTCTGGAATCTCAGGTTGTATGTTTCAGGATTTGGTTCTTGATCATTTTTGGGATTACGGGAGAAATAGGTTTTCCACCTCATTCTTTTAATAAGGTCGATGATCCTGTCTGTAAGGCAGACAGAGAAAAGATGCAAAGAACGGTAAGGAATGTTTTTTAAGGAATAATCCGGAGTAAATATCTCCATCTCCATCCGAATAGGTTGGAATAAAAGCTGTTTAACTGGAAGTATACCAAGGAGAGCTCAACTTATAAAGGTAAGGAGCAATATATTGATAATATTAGTGGAAAATATACATACATATGCAAAATATATAAATACCCATACATGTATATTTTTAGAATAAAAATTCCAAGAGGAAGAATCCAGGTAAAACTCAATGTCTAGGACAGAGTAAGGATATAATAAAAAGGCTTAAACACTAATATTCCGTGGTGTATATATGTCACCACGAAATGTATCTTTATGCTTTAGACATCCGTCAACATTCATTCTCTTAATTAAAACCCTTTCCCCCACATCTTCTAAAATTCCCTCTGTTAATGTTCAATCTCCCTCCTCCTCATATTTACACTTTCTCTAAATTCTGTTTACACTTCCGGAGTGGGTTTTTTCTGTTTTCACTTTGAATTTGTAGGTCTGATGAATTGGATCGTATTTACGATTCCAATGGAATAAATTATGACCATGGAATATTAATGTTTAAGCCTTTTTATTTTTTATATATATATATATATATATAATGTAATTCATAATCTAATTGATAGATGTTATATATTCAGACTATTCAACCAAACATGCTTGAATGAAGATATGCAGCGTACACACACACACACACACACACACACACACACACATACACACACACACACACACACACACATATACATATATATATATATATATATATATATATATATATATATATGTGCGTATATGTTTGTTTTGCGTGTGACTTTTTGTTTGAACACATAGATATGTTGATAAGGTTGACTGTAATTAATGCACTAATCAATATACGTAATCATTTTCCGTGAAAACTTGGTTCTGATAATACAATCAAATAGTGATTATTCCTTTCAGTGGAACTGTTTTGCGATTAGCGACATAGCACCCAATGGGGAAACAATGTCTCGTTTCTAATGTTTAAACAAGCAAGGTAACTTATTTTCAACGTGGATTAATTCAATTTCCCTAAAGGCTTTCCACCCAATTTAATTAGTAAATTGTTAGGAACAACAGAAATTTGCAAATATAATACAGATTGAAAGATGAATAATATATATATATATATATATATATATATATATAGATAGATAGATAGATAGATAGATAGATAGATAGATAGAACCGACTAAAATTAAGCTTGATCCCGCTTCAATACAACTGCCATTTTTCGTATTCCACTTCATTATCCTAATATATAATATTTAAAACCGAATTTACCACAAAATTCCAGATGGGAAGGAATTAAATTATCCGAGACACATATATGATTATCATTTTTTTAATGTAGAAAATGTAATTATTGTATATGGTGAGATATAGATGATGTTTTTAACAACGAAAAATATGGCTGGTCTCATATTAAACGTGGAGTAATGGATAGCGACTCGGATTGAGGAATCAGGGAGCCAAGTTCAAATTCCAGTCGAATCCATTACATTCACTTACGTACTATTAACCTTTGGAAAGGTATGGGTAAATAGCAGGAGAGTCCGGTTTCTAAAGCCTTGGGTGGCAACTGGTCTACCATAGAAAGAAATGGCAACCTATTGCAGGAAAAAATCTGCCTCGTCAGTCATGTATCTAAAGATACATGATCGCCTAAGCGTTTATCACGCATGGCACATAACTAATTGAATATTTGATTAATCGTCTATATTTATTGGGAAAATAGTTTTATTCGAAGATACATTATGTGTCGAGAACATTTTAACAAGGATCTATTGTCCACATGATTAAATTAATCTGCACTTCGAGAAAATCTTAAGAGAAATCAATGATTTACCTGGATTAATATAATAATTACCTTTACAACAAGAGTTAAGCATATAACACTATTTAATCGGTAGACTTAGAAGGAAAACTGCAAAATCAATTAGGTAGGCGAATATATCAAAACTGTTAAATGTAAAATATTTAAATGCATGGTCGTGAGGAAAAGGGACTCCCCAAGATGTGCATAACACATAGGAGATGTCAAAACGAAATAAGTACGGATATTCAATATTTTGAAACACAGAAATTAAAGATTCATAGTGAACAATTTTTTCACAAGATGTTTAAGAGAATAAGGAGTTGAGACAACATTAGAAACAATGAAATGAGTGCTGTATTGCTATGTATATATGTATATCCCTATATGACACTGAATTCGTCATTTTAAAGTTCCATCCGGATATTTACATTTAATTATTTATCTTTCATATAATAATTGTCTATTGTTAATATATATGCTTTGAAATCAAAATAAAAGTTCATCTTCACAGGTATTCTTATAATGATCAAATGTCTCTACATTATATGCCTCAACAGGGTCCAAAATTTTGCGTCCACGAAACATTGTGTACGAAATGATTCTTTGACAATGTAACGCCTTCCTGTATATTCTATCGGCTTACAATGTTCACCTAAGTGCACATTTCGATTAACATTTTGAAATAAAAAATGTATCTTTCGTGTTATTTACTGAGTAATGGAATAGTTTGGATAAGTCTACTAATAAATTATATTAAGGGTGTGCAAATGATGTAATAAATATAATACGTTTTCCTACTGTTTATTAAACATTTATTTTTCAAGAAATTGGGACTACCACAGTTCATAATAAAATGTCTTTCATAGTGTAGAAGACCAACTGATTATGTAAACTATCAAGATATGGATTCATTTGATAGTTAAAAAGGTAACCCGTAAAAGTCATAGAAAATAAATCAACATTCGAGGCAGAGGAGAAGGCAAATTATTTTCTAGGAATACATTCTCAAACTAGTGCCACGTAATTACATTATGTCTTAGAGAATGCCACAAATGTGAATAGTTATAGTACTATTCGTCTTTTTTTATATGGATGCATTCGCATTCATTGACCGAACAGCCAGTTATACTGTCGGTTGAAATTTATAAAATCTTTCTATCATATCAACTTTCAGGAAATAAGATTATTTACCTGATATCTTTTTAGTACTGATGAAATCTTCCTATTTAACCGTTTATTCCAAGTCGTGTGCAATGTCCACTTATTTATTATACCATTTTTTTCTATTTGTTTGAGTTGTTGCTACTGTCGAAATTCCTCGCGCGATGTCGTTTCTGTTATTTGATTTTTTACATCGCCAGTACACCAGGTTCGAATCAGGATAATTCTTGCTATATAACCTACAGCTGTCAGTGCCTCAACTATCTAGTACACCAAATAATAATTTGGTGTTTTTGAAGAAATGCCTAATTGGTAATATTCTTGAACGCGTACAGATTTCACATTAATGTACATTTACTATATGCGATACTCTTAACGTTTAAACATTTTGGATGTTTGTTAAAAATGGACAATTTATTTCGCATCCTCGTTCTTTTAATTGATGTACATTCTTTGCTCAAACCACTATTTTGTGGGAAGCAATTTCACTATTCATTACAAATCTGCTTATATAATTTCAAACCATTGTATCGTATTTATCAAACTTATAGGAGCATTCAAATAACTTTGATTCTTGGATCAAGTAAACTTAAATGTTACATTAGTTTCTACGAGACAGAGTGCAAAATATAGTGACCAAAACTTAGTCAATTCTTTCATTATGTCAGGCTTCATTATACGAGTCAATCTTATCGTAACAAAATAACTGTTTATTTTTTAGTTTGACCGTGTGTAGTGTAGCGTTGTTCTGCAGCAGGCGTTTACCGTAACGACTTGATCTATTTCGACGAGCAGCTTCCTCCAGGCGGTCCAGTGTTTAACAGTATATATCGGCGTTAATTTTCTGACACTGCAGTATAAAAGCAACAAGCAGCACACATTATACGTCCCAGAGTAACTCAATTCTTTTAAAGAGGGAGAGATAGAAAGTCAATATATATTGCATCTAATGCGTTCCATTGAAAATCTGCCCGGATCTAATCTGAAAACATATCTACATGAGAAGACATAGGACTCTGGCTTATTTATTAGATGCCCAGCCATTACAGACCCTTTTAAGTCTGTGATTTCTGCTGTGATATATTTATATAGATGTATTAGTACACTAATAAAATCTGTGTATATATGGCCACATATAATTTAACTATTTTAGTCGCAGTGCGGACAGATTTAAATTGAGCTCTGAACAATCAAGAAACCAGAAAGCTTTTTGTGTACATGTTTTCTTTTTTTTATTCTTTTCGAGTTGCCGTCTATGGTAATTCTAATTAATTTCATTTGTCTCTTTGGTCTTTGATAACAGAATGTCTATTTTAATGCCCATATTTAGGTACACACACACACACACACACACACACACATATATATATATATATATATATATATATATATATATATATATATATATATATATATATATATATATATATATATATATATATAGACACACATGCAAGCTTCATTAAATATGACAGACAAGGAGCTTTGATTATGTTTTTTAATATAATTTCTCATATGATCATATAATTTATTTCTTTTCCATGGATAAATCATACAAAAACTGTCTAAATGTTTTATTTTCCCAAGCGCTGTCTGTTAAATGAAAATGAATTGTTGTATGTATGTATTTCGCATTATAGAATGTTTTAGTTTCAAAATACAGTCAGCATAATGTGTCTATGTTCACAGTTGATATGTTCATATTTGATACAATCCATTTCTAGTTAAGAGTAAATATATTCTATCCTTGAAAATGGCTAATTGTATAGCCGAAAGCGGTTGGAAATATAAAACATTTGAATACTTTTTGTATAATTCATCTACTGAAAAGAAAACAATTATTAAGATCATAATTTTTTAAACATTTCACCCCAAGCAAGGCGGGAGTGCCAGTAGCCCGCAAGGGGTTACAGAGGATTGAGAACAAGAATAAAAATGAAGAAAAAATACATAAAAGGACCGGGAACAATATCAAGGCATCATAATGTCGATTGGCATTATATTTGAATATTTGAAGATTATAATTATCAGGGTAGCAAGAAAGAGGAAGGGAGTTCCACTGTCGGGATGTGCGAGAAGAAAAGCTGTTTGTGTAAAAAGAGACGGCTACATTTAACTGTTTTGACATTGATAGATGCCAGCCTAGTAGCTCGCTTAAATTCATGCCATCTGGGAACCAGTGAAAGTAGTTCCTCGGAACAGTTGCCGTGAAAATATTCGTAGAAGAGACAGAGGGAAATCACGTCACGACCGTGAGAAACCGACTGTAAACGAGATGCCAGATCAGGACATATCACTTTGCATATACGTCTCTGGATTTTGTCGAGGACTTCGATACGTACAGTGGGAGGTGGCATCAGAACATATATGCCAGTAGTATTTCATGTAAGGAAGGGTGGTTGATTTATAGATTTGAAGGATGGACTGAGACGAGAAAAACTTTCTGGCACGGCACAGAGAACCAACATTTCTTACAGCAGATGAAGCTATTGATTCATTGTATTTGTTTCATCTCATGTTTGAGGAGAGCGTGAGACCAAGCAGGTGCAGCGAGGCGATCTCGTGGAGTTAGGCATCAGCCATTCTAATGGGAGGCAGGGAGGGATCAATATGGTGGCTAAATGAGAGCAGGTTCGTTTTGGAGAAATTTAAATTTACAAGCCATTTCCTTCCCCAGTCAACCACAGATTGGATGTCCCATTCGAGACCAGCGGCCAGGTTAGTTTTGTCAACGATACCACATTTATTGTTAAGGCAATAGTAAATAGTTGTGTCATCCGCATAGATGCCTACTTGGGAACTGATGACATCAGGATCGTCGTTAATGAAGATGAGAACTTATATATATTCTTAAAAAAAATTCAAATCACCTTATCTGTCATATTCAATGAAGCTTGCAAAAAGAAGAATTGCTGGCTAAATACAATATATATATATATATATATATATATATATATATATATATATATATATATATGTGTGTGTGTGTGTGTGTGTGTGTGTGTGTGTGTGTGTGTGCGTAAAGAAATAGAGTCTTAAGATGTGCTATATTTATCGGATAAAGTGATCAATATCAGAGATAGATCGTGTGTAAATATTAAAGTGGACATTGAAGTCAACACTTAGAGTTGGCAGCCTGTTTCATGTGAGACACAATCGTCAGGCCTATCGATTGCGTCTAGCATGAAACAGACTGTCGCATCTAAGTGTTGACTTCAAAGTTCACTTTTATATTTACACACGCACTATCTCTGATATTTATATTATATATATATATATATATATATATATAAAAGCTGTAAATTCTACGATTCTTTTATCATTAGTTGGATAGTATATGCCTCGATAGGGATATATATATATATATATATATATATATATATATATATATATATATATATATATATATATCATTATGTTATGGTTGTAATTGTTCTAGTAATTACGTTTATTCATGAAACATCATTGTCTAGTAATTACTTGCTTTCCATCGTTAGATTGGAATTGTTACGAAAGTACTTCCTCTATATTATTAACTACAAATCTGTTTATATAATTTCGAACAATGATGCCATGTTTATCAAACCTAGAATGGCGCTCATTGTTAATATTTCACAATGAAATAATCATTTTTCTTTTCTTTTATTTTATTTTAGATCTACAATTTTTTGCTCGACGTTTCCGTGATGTATGTGAGCACACTTACGCTAACGTTCTGATCTCATTCGATGAACAGCTTCCGCCAGTCGATTCGGTGTTTAACAATCTTTGTCTGCGTTGTCCGACCATGCATTATGAAATCAACGAGCAGTACATATTTTACATCGCTGACCACACTAGCTATCATTATTTTTCCTGGCTGAAAGATCCACAACCGAGGTATTTTAGCGAATACACAACATACTCGTAATTTACATTTGAAAATTGCTATCTGCCAGATAAAAGTTGTTTGAAGGTGAGCCTTTCAAACAACTTTTATCTCTGAGATGGCAGCTACATAGAGGCAATGTTGTTGTAGGCCTGCCAGGGTGGTTCTATTCGATTGAGGGAAAATTCATTAAAGGTTATTTATTTCCTCCTGGATAGATGTATTATATTCGATTAATAATTTTGAGGAATTTTTTGTATATTAGTTTTTGCATATATGTCGTATGGTTATTGTAAATCGCTCATTAGCAACGGAGAATAAAGGATCCTTATAAAAAAGACATTATGAATAATGACAAAGACAAATGGAGTAATATCTAGATAAAATGACGTACGAACACACAGACACACACACACACACACACACACACACATATATATATATATATATATATATATATATATATATATAAGCTGCGACATAAATACTTCCTCTATATAACTCCATGAAATATCTCACACATAGTGGTAAGATATTATATAGATGAAGACGCCATTACTATTATGTAGGATATATTTCTGCCGGCCAATTTATATATATATATATATATATATATATATATATATATATATATATATATATATATATATATCGATACGTGTGGGTATGTATAAGTAAAGTGCATATAGATAGTGTGTTTCACAGATTATTCATCTAAATAAGCTATAGTATTTACATTAGTCGGACTATTGTCCTCATCTTTGTCGCCATATTTGTCACAACGTTTCGGCCGTTGTACGCTCCGGCCTTCTTCAGGTGGTTGGAATTTCGAACTGAACCCTTTATTTTTATAAGACGTATAGGCAGTTATCGCAGCGTTACAGCAAGTTACCTCACATATACGGTCTCCCTGAGATTCACAAAGACGGTATTCCACTCAGGCCGATTGTTAGTTGCCAAGGCTCTGTGTGCCACCCTCTGAGTCGCTTCCTTGTAGATATAATTGACCCATTGATCGGAAAGTCTCTTTCATATGTCCGAAACTCCGCCCACTTCGGGGAAATAATAAAAGATGCTCCCATCCTATCCAACCAGACGGTGAGCTTGGACGTGGTGAGTCTGTTCACCAAGGTACCCACGGAGGAGGCACTCTCAGTAGTCAGAGATAGATTAACCTCTGACTCTTCCCTAGAGGAGCGGACCAGTATTCCAATAGATAATCTGATGGAGATGTTGACTTTCTGTACACAAACAACACACTTCGGAATGGGATCTCACATATATCGACAGGATGAGGGCTTAGCAATGGGCTCGCCATTATCACCAGCAATGGCGAATATATACATGGAATACTTTGAAGAAATGGCATTAGAGTCTATATCGCTAAAGCCAACTATATGGTTACGGTACGTAGATGACACCTTCATACTCTGGCCACATCAGGAAGAAGTCCAGGTTCTTCTGGACCATGTGAACTCAATAAGACCTTCGATACAGTTCACAATGGAGAAAGAGAGTAACAACTCACTCCCATTCCTGGATGTACTAATATCTCGAACAGAGAATGGGTTCAAGACATCCGTATACCGTAAACCAACATTCACCGGACAGTACAATTTCAACTCCCACCATCCATACAGCGTAAAGAAAGGGATCGTCCGATGCTTACAACATCGAGCAAAAGTCATAAGTGGCGATCCAGAGACGTTAGATACGGAATTGGTCAGTATAAGTAGTACCCTACAACGCAACAACTACCCTGGGTACATGGCAGCAGCCCCCAAAAACTGGGATAGGCCGGTACAAGAGGAGGAGGAGGAGGAGGAGGAGGACAACAACACTCAGAAAACAGTCTGCCTGCGTTATGTGAAGGGGTTATCAGAGAAAATACAAAGGATCTGCGGTCCTTATAGCATCAGGACAACCTTCAAAAGCGTGACAACACTTCGCAGGTATCTCTCACGAGTGAGACCCCCCATATAGAGGAACATGACTAAAGACTGTGTGTACACTATCCCATGCAGCTGCGGAAAGGAATATAAAGGAGAGACAGGCCGCCCCTCAAGGTAAGGCTTCAAGAACACCAGAAAGCTGTAACGCGAGGGGAAGTAGAAAATCAGGCGTGGCTGACCACATATGGAGAGAGAAGGAGATCACCGCCCCTGTGGGATCATGTTGAGATCATAGACAGGGAACACCATTGGAAAATTGTAAACTTAATGAATCAGCACATATGCTAGGCCACAAAATCTCCTGAGCCGACCAAGCATAGAAATAAATACAATATGGGAACCAGTAATAAGGAGTGCCAGAGAAAAGCAATGATAACAAAGTTGCAATATGAACTCTGGTAAAGACATGCAATGATAACAGCAAAAAAATTGCAATATGAGCACTGGTAAAAAAATGATGCTGAAAACATTAGGTTTATAATACTCAGAAGTTCATACCCAGATGTCCTCAAGGACACATGGCACAGTGGATAAAGGCGTTGGTTAGATCCAGTGACAGACCCAAAGAAGGTGAGTTCAATTCCTGGTTAAGGCTGTGGAGAACTTTCAGAGGGAAAATTAGCAGGAGATCCTGACATCCATCAAACATGGCACGTGGAATTAGAACAGTCTACCCCAGCGATCGAAATAAAGGGTTCAAGAAGTTCGGAGCGTACAACAACCGAAACGTTGTGACAAATATGGCGACAAATATGGCGACAAAGATGAGGACAATAGTCCGACTAATGTAAATACTGTACATAATACCTCATCTCAGAAATATAGACAAACTCTAAATAAGCTATACTGAATAAAGGTAATTTTTATACTTACGTATATGGATAGGACGTAAGTATCCCCTTGCATACACACACACAAACGCGCGCACGCACACACACACACATATATATGTATGTATGCTTTTATTTTAAATCGGTTATTTTATTACTTCAAAGATTATTAAAATTGATACATTGTATTTGAAATAAAGTCCAAGTTTTTATTTATTAAACCGTGAGTATTATCATTTTTTGGGCTGTGCACTCGATAAATATTAGTAAAATATCTAATCCCTAACAAGGACCAACACCGCCTTGCCTTTAATACGGGACAAACATTTATATATCTATCTATGTATCTATGAATATCCTTGACAAGGAGGAATATTAATTGATGAAGTGGGGGATAATAGATTCCAAAGAAAAGTAATCACCATTGTACAATTACTTTTCAGTCATTGACATTGATATCACTTTCTGTCAAATGACATTCGATTGTTCGTTACATTACTTCAGCATTTTCAAATGATTAATATTTTGAAAATGCACTCAACGAAACGTCATCGCGAAACCAAAACTATAAAATGCCTAGCCGATTTATATTTTATAAATACTTTTATAAACACCATTATAAATACTTTTATAAATTCATTTATAAATACTTTTATGGGTATTTTATTAACATTTTTATAAACGTCATTATAAATACTTTTATAAATATTTTTTTAAAATTTTTATAAATACTTTTATAAATTCTTTTATTCTTTTTTATAAGCATCATTATAAATACTTTCATATATACTTTTCAAAATATTTTTATAAGCACCAATATGAATACTTTTTATAAATACTTTTATCTCTTTCGTTTTCAGTATAGAAGACGATGAAAAAGAAAAACAATCGTACACTAAAGAAATGTGTACAAACTATTTTTCAACTCAGCATAAAAGAAAAACGAGAAAGTAATATGTCAATTGCTGACATCATCTGAAGATTGGACGGAACGATTGTTAGATGGCTCTCTATAAACACAATGTGTGCTTCATGGTAGCTCGACTATATGTTAATTAATTGGGTCATTATGATTAGCAAGGTTAGGAATTTCCGGTTCATAATTTCCGGTCGTATTGTGTAGGCGGGAATGGCTATATTTTAAATGCAGAAGAATGAATATAAATGTTGAATATGGTGGCGAAAATAAATAGGTCCAAAGCAAGTCAATATCAGAACCCAAGTAATATTTGAGATTTCGAATATTGATTTTCAATGCATGTCTAATCCATTTAAAAGATTTTCTAAACAATGTCTTCGTTCTTTCTATTTTCAATCCTTTGCCTGGTATCGAACTAAAATAAGCATACATTTTGCGCATCTATGCAACAGAAGCATTGAAAATCACGCAAAAAGAAGGCAATTGAAAAATCAATGTATTTTGCTATTATTTATTGCAAGCTCTTGTTACATATATTTGAAATAGATTGCATCTGAATATCGGAGTATAACTTAATTCCCTTTGTAACAAATTACTGATTATGTGGGAGGCCAAGTTTATTCATAATCCAGAAAGAAGTCTTCAACCTACGCATATATTATATTGATATTTACTAAGTCTCATTTGGCAAGAGGCCAAATAAAAGTGTGGAGGACTGTGTTGCTGTAATTTATCAGTGGGAACGTTTTCTCTCTCAAAAACCAGCATTCGGAAGTTCTATCTGTGCTAGAACCGACGCAAATCACTCCATGAAAGAATCCACTATCTGTTTTACTATTGGTATTTTCTAGTCTAGTTTAATTCCACTCAGGGCCAACGGAAGTTCCAATGCGGATAAGAAAGATTGCGATGCGTCAATCTTCAAAATAATTTACGCTTATTTTTATGAAAATCAATATTCAATTTTTTTTCGGAACAGAGCAACGATTATACAATCCAGTGAGAAATATACACGTTTAGATTAACTATGATATAGGATTCTACACAGTTGTATACAGACATTTAATAAATTATGACAGGACAAAGCCAAAATGACGGAATGTGGAGCAAGAAGTGTATGTTTCGCTAGGTTTATTTCTAATGAGAAACCATCTATCGACTTTAAAATAATCAACAATCAATATAGTCGATATGTTATAAAAACTTTAGAGAACATCCACCAGCAGGAGATATGTTGAAGGAATATTATAATTATTACGTATTTATAGGTTTAAATTTGAAAATTGACACATATTTTGATAAATAGGTTCAAATATACAAAGAATCTTAAACGATAAGAATAAAGACGTCGTCCGAAAGTTATGTAAATTGACATACATTATTCCATAGAAATATATATATATATATATATATATATATATATATATATATATATATGCAAATGAGATCTAAGTTCAGTTCCGACGTTCGTAACATTCAATTTAAAAGAGGGCTCAATTCAAAAATAGAGCAGGATTCTATATTTTAGGATAATACATCTAAACACGTAGAAAAAAAAAAGCTACGCAAATGCAATCGTGATTCGATATGTATTAACACATCTCATCAGACGTTAGTAAATAACTGGTGAGTAGACAATTTATTGTGATTTAAAACAACATACACCCTTGTTTCACTTGTAAAAGAAGAAAAGAAAAAGAAGAGGGTGTGTATCTTGTGCCTTTTTTTCTTATTCTTTTTCTTTTCTTCATTTTCGCATGAGAAGAGGTTAAATGATGGTTTTAAATTTCAATAAATTTTCTACTCACCAGTTTCTGACTAAGACCTGATGAGAGGTGGTAATACGCATCGAAACATTATTGCATTTGTGCAACGTTTTTTTATGCAATATCCTAATAATATATATATATATATATATATATATATATATATATATATATATATATAGGTCATTTTACCTCTGCTACTTTTGTCTGTTTTATTTTTACTGTTATATTTTTTTTGTCTTTCACTCGTTATTCCTTATTTCCATTTCCTTTTTTTTTTTTTTCTTTTCTTTTCTTTCATTTTTATCCGGTTTTTACTTTTTAATTTATTATTTTTTAATTTTCTGGCTCAATTTATTTATTAAAATATATCGATCTGAAGAGGCAGGTAAAAATTATCTGTTGAAATAAATTTATTACCACATTTAATTCGATTTTAAGTGTTTTTACTATGAATTATCTTTCCTTTGTATACTTTATATATTGAGCTCTCTTCTTGGATCTGAAATTCTAAACGAAAAAACACAAAAGCAAACGAGTTTTCACTTTCGGCTATTCAGACTACGACAAGTGGTTAAAATAGGGGAATTCCTTCTGTATGAATGTTGAGGGCCATATATATATATATATATATATATATATATATATGTATAAAACCGGCATCTTCTGTACTAATGTTGATGGCCATGAAGATCAATATATATATATATATATATATATATATATATATATAACCGTCATGAATAGGCAAAAAATTTTTTTATTACCTCTCATGGTAACAAAAGAGAAAAATTAAAAACGAGTTATCCTCATTGTTCCTTTTAATTGTTATCATGAGTGGTAATAAAAATATTTTTTCTATTTATGACGGTTATTAATTATTGTACCACTAATAAAATCTTCATATATATATATATATATATATATATATATATATATATATATATATAGTGTCTAATTGATTCCAGTGAAAAAACGAATGTTACCCATTCTAAAGTGAAAACATATCTTCATGAGAGGACGAGGCCATTTGACTCTTATATAGTTGATGTTCACATGCTTTGTAATTCACAATGTATTTTTCTCTGTAATATATTCTTAAGCATGTGTTGTTATATTAACATCTGAGTGTATATTGCCTTCATAAAATTTCCGCACTATTAGTCGCTGTGCACACTTGTTTTACATCGTCGATCAAGCTCTGAACAACGAAAATATAAAAACGACAGCTCTTTATATATCCATTATATTTGCTGCAATTGTTCTAAAAATTAAAAAAAATGTTCTATTAAAATAATTAATACCTGCTCTGTTTTTACATTGAGCTCTCTGGATTAAAACCTCCTTGGAATTATACATACGTATTGTCAAACATATTATATATATATATATATATATATATATATATATATATATATATATATATATAGAGAGAGAGAGAGAGAGAGAGAGGTACGGTGGAGTAAAGGATAGCAGCTTGGATTGAGGAATTAAAGTGCTATAATCAAATCTCATGTGCTGATCTGTTTGACCCTCATACGTCGAGTTCGACGGGAGAGTCGAGTATATATATATATATATATATATATATATATATATATATGTGTGTGTGTGTGTATATATATATATATATATATATATATATATATATATATATATTGATGCATGTTTCATTAAATAGCATAAAAAAATTGTCTATTTATCTTAAATAAACTAAATCTCCACAAATATTCTTAAATGCGTATAATTGATAACAGAAGCCATAGGTTTATACAAACGGCTTCCTATACTTAATACTACTCGTTTTCACTCTCGCGTAGTCATGTGTGACGTCACGAGCTCCGACGCAATTTTCGCTTCCGCGTCTCGTATACACGAGTTAGTCATTGCTTTAAAATTTTTCATGCAATAAAAATAGATTATCAATAATTTTTCGTCCGTGTATTGGTTGATATATTGAAAAGTAATTGTCATCTTTGATAATGGCTTATGTAAGCCGAAAGCTTAGAGTGGATTTAAACATCAATATGGTGATTTCCTTTCGTCTTTCAATGATAATGTTATTAAGCTTATCAGACAACATGAAACGAACTTACTTAAAATAAATAAATAGAAAAAACTTGTTTCTATTATTTAATGAAACATGCATTCATGAAAAATTGCCGCCTAAATATACCCAATATATATATATATATATATATATATATATATATATATATATATATATAGGGTATCAGATTAGCTTATTTCATTTTACCATACTACCTATATGGAAAAATAAACGTTTATGTGAATATAGGTATAATTCCGCAGAGTACACGTGCGTGATATAATATATTCAAATGTAAGTTAAGATAATTTTTATGTCTGTGTTTATGATAATGGTTGGTTGGTTGGTCGATTATGCATTATTCTGTGCGAAAATTTAAAAATTTTGTGCGCAAATTTAATTTATCTTCTCAGATAATAATGAATTGAATGGTACAAGTTTAACTAATTAGTCCGTAGCTATGGAAGTAGAGGTGGATTCATAACTTTCCCAAGTCTATTTGCTCTTTCTTATATCATCTTTCTTAAGGATAGTTTTAAATATTATATATATATATATATATATATATGACACTTTTCTTAGTATCCTGTACATAATTTTCCAAAACTTTGGTATAGATTCGACAGAGTTCTAGAAGCAATAATTCCCAATTTCGGTCCATCATATTATTCTGACATGACGCAGTGCATTTGAAGTTTGTTGGCGGCACCGCGAGTCTTAATCTATACAGTGAGGCAATTCTGACAGAATTAGCACATACTCCAGGATTCATTATTAGTAGCCACAAACTTAACAACATACGCTATGCATTTAACATTTTTTCCATAGCATAAATAGAAACAGAATAGTACATGCCCCCCTCTAGAGAATGCAGTGAATTAAAACTAGAAGAAAAGAAGTAAAATCAATGTCAAGAAGACAAAATGCATGGTTGTCAACAAAGGGGAAAAGACAAACGAGCAAATTTACAAACTGGAGATACTAAAATCAAGCAAATACAACAATTCTAACGTCTCGGAAGCTTTTTAACAGAGGGCGGAAATTGCAATACCATAATCCAAAAGCACATGGTGATAGTGAAAGATTACTTTGAAAAGTTAAGCAAAGTATAAAGAAACATGAAAATGTCATTAGAAACCAAGAAAAGAGTATTGAATTGCTACGTAATATTAATCCTCATATGCGGTAATGAATATAGGACAATATACACACAGATGGAGATTTTATTTGAATCAACATAAATGTGATTTTACAGAAGGACGTTGAGAATCGCATGAGCTTTACGTGGGAGCTACGAGGAAGTTTTAGATAAAACCGAAATAAAAAGTACACTTATTCTTAATATCAGAAAGAGACATTTGACATTTATAGAGCACATAATGAGGAAAGAAAGCTTATAAATCTGGCACTCACAAGACACAATGAAGGCAACAAGATCAGGGGATAACAGTGCATAACCTACCTAACAAAACTGTGTAAAGGCGTGACAGGACATTGTTTAGGGGAGATAGCAAAAAAATCATACACTGGTAAGACATACAGTAGTTAATTATGTAAAGACATGATAGCCAGCGATTGAAAGAGCATGCCAAATTGACCATTTTGTCACCAATCTGTTACTAGAATTAAATGTCAAATGAACAAATAATGGTTTTACGTCATCGGTCCTTCAATCATGGATTCTGGCGTCGTGAGGTAACGCATGATTATTAGATAGACACATTAGCGATGAGTCATTTCGTAAGAGTAGAAGATTCATCTAGTGTTGTAGATATTATATGGATTCTCTTCTCACGTCGTGAGCCAACCAATGAGTATTCCATCGACAAATTACGGATGAGTCATTTCGTGAGAGTAGTCCAAACCCTATTTCAGATGCTGCATTGATAAAGTGGGTTCTGAGTGCTACTGTTCGTCTTAATCTTGGCACGTTTCTCAATAAAGAGACTGGTATACCTGTTATCATAGATATCGTTGCCCTCTTTGCAAGTTCTCCTCCGGGTTACACGGGCTTGAGTACTACGGGCTTGAGTATTTCTTTCCCAGCTATCACGGCTGATGCCACATCTTTTGAGATTGTATCTAACAGTGTCCGTGTACCTCAGTTTCGGTCTGCCTAGTGGTCTGTTGCCCTGCTCTAATTCACTGAAGAAGATTGCTTTGGGAATTCTTGAGTGCCGCACCCAACGAAGATGAGCCTTGATTATCTGGATTTCTATGCTGGGTACATCAAATCGTTCTAGGACCTCGATAATGGAGATTTTAACCTATCATTTAATTCTGCAGATGGATCGCAGGCAGCGTTGCTGGAACTGCCCGAGAAGTTTAATAAAGCGACGATAGTCTGTTCAGTTTTCGCAAGCATACGCCTGTTGAGAACTACAACCTTGTATACATTGATTTTGGTTCTCAGTCTCACACCATGTCCATCATATAGCCTACGTCTAATCATTCCAAAGGAACTGCTTGCTCTCGCAATCCATTGTGTGACCGTCGTCATATATATTCACTGAGTTTCACAAAATACTTCCTAAATAACAGAAATTCTCTACTGAATTTAGATGAATGGTGTTGATATAGTCAATGGGATTGGTGTCGCTCTTCTCAGGAGCTGGTTGATACATAACTTCGGTCTTCTTGTTGACAGTCAAGCCAAATCTTTCTGTCGTCCGAACAAACATACGAGGTATCAATTGGATCTCTTCCAGGGAGTGGGCCAAGAGGACACAGTTGTCCGCATAAAGTGGCTCACTGATCATAATCTTTCTACGGGCTTGAAATCGACTGAGGTTGAAGAGGCCCCGTCTGGCAGGAATTTTATGTAGACCACTTTGTCTAGATCGAGGAAGTCGTCAAGCAGCATAATAGAGAAAATGATATAGAAATGATTGGAACAAGGATACAGCCTTGTATGGTGCCATTGGTAACAGGGAATGGATCAGATGAAAGACCTGCACTCCTGTACTCAGGCCAGTATCCCCTCGTGAAAGGACACGACTATTGAGGTGAAAATTTCGGGGCAGCCAATATTCTCTAGAATTGTCTAAAGGCCACTGCGGTTGACTGTGTCGAAAGCCTTGGTCAGTTAGATAAAGACCATGTAGAGGACCATGTTCTGTTCTCTGCCCTATTCTTGAATCTGTCTTAGAGAGAATATCATGTCTACAGTTCCTATTCCATGAATGAAGCCATATTGTGATTCTCGGTATACAGAACCGTCATTTAAAAACATTGATATAGATTTTGCTAACAAGGCGCTTCTCTGTTGCAAAGGAGTATAGCACGTCAGATCAAATGACGGTTCCGTATAGGAGGCACGGTGGAGTAATGGATAGCGGCTTGGATGGAGGAATCGGAGAGCCGAGTTCGAATTCCAGTCGAATCCATCACATTCATTTACGTGCTAACACCCTTAGGAAAGGTGTGAATCCTCTTTCTTCTCCCTCCAGCTATGGGTAAATAGCAGGACAGACTGGGTTCTATAGACTTGGATAGCAACTGGTCTAGGAAAAGGAAAACTCTGAATTCAAACCTGCTCTTAGAGGAGGGTGAATGGAGTCTCTCTGAGCCTTAGTTGGCAATCCATTTAGTGATGGTGTCACGATAAAAAAACACCCTTGATAGCCCTAGCGAAGCATCAAGAATTCATCTATTTGACAAGATTATGAACTACACCAATCAAAGTATTAGTGAGTTCAATCTCGGCTGAGGCCGCAAGATGATGATGATGAGTGACCGCCATACAAATCCCCATATATCGGGATATAGCTACTAGAATATTTGTGGATGCTATTCGCCGTTGTTTTTCGTCTCTAAGCCAGTCAGTATGATTGATATCGAAATTTCTGATACAATTCTGGTACAAATATCTGCAGTTATTTCTGTGCAGGCTAATTCGTTCGAAGTTAGTATGATTCACATTGATAGCTGAGAGGTCACTTAACTTGTCTTATATCTGAGCCACGGAACGTCCAACAATCCTTTGTCCACTGTCAAGCTGACTATACATGAGGACCTTAGATATTATGTCGTCACCCACACTGATAACAAGACAGACCCAGCAAAGTTGTGATTGCATCAACATTATACGTTTTACCAGTTTGTGACTGGAACGGATAATTCCCAGGAGGATATAAATCTAGGGAGAGCACAATGTCGACTACAGAGCATTATAATGATAATAAAAAGACATAGATTTATATATATATATATATATATATATATATATATATATATATATATATATATATATAATGCGTGTGTGTGTGCGTGCGCGCGTGTGTGGTATATTCAGGCAGTAAGTTTTCATGCAAACAAGTTTTGATTATATTCAGCCAGCAACTTCTGTCTATTCAATTGAATCTAAATTGTTTTAAAAACTCTCTGAAATTAATGTAATGTATTTCTTATTACTCTACAGGTAGAGTAAATATTTTATAAGCAATTTAAGATACCATCTTTTCTCGTAAATGATTTATATATATTTGTGTGATAAATAATAATTATCCTCTATTTAAAAACAATAATGTTTATGAACTGTCGTTTATTTTGTCACTCTGCTACTTTACTAGCAATACTAATACCAACATAAAATTATTACTGTATAGCATTCACTAGTGACAATTACCGTATTCGAAGCATATAAGACCCACCCCAATTTCAGCAGAGCAAATCAACAAAAAAATGTAATTAGTAAAATTATTAAACCTACATATGGCATATAAGACGCAAAGGAATTTTAAAAGATATTTTAAGTGAAAAATATTGCGCCTTATATACCGTCAAATACGGTGATTATTATACAAAGAAAGCATATGTATTTATGTGTTATGCACAGAGACGCAGATATAAGCTCGTTGGTGTTCAGGTACGCAGATAGCCCACATGGAATGATGAGTTATTACACTAAAAGAAGAAAAAAATCTGATTTAACACCGGCCTCAGTGCTCATCCTTATATCTCGCATCGGCCTGTCTGGTGTGAGTCGTTTTTGTGCTGTGCGTGGGTGAACCTCCGCCCGTGCACTAGAAATAACTTTCTCCAAGATCAAAATACGACCCAGTCTGTCCTTCTATTTACCCATAGGTGGGGGGATGAGAAGACATGGACTTATATATTCTCCAAGGATATGCACAAAACAAAGAACCATATTGATTTATCCGATGTGTTACTCATTGGTTTGACTAATTACGATATTGTCCTATTACAATAAAAAAATAGGTGGACTCAAGTGAGAATAAAAGACAGAGAAAACAGCTCCATTGGAAGAAAATAGAATATTTTACACAAACATCATCGAACCAATTTTCAGAAACGACAACATACAGATTAATCATTCTTGGTTCGGTTCGGAATTCAAAAAATATCCCCTGAAGAAGGCTGAGAAGTACAACGCGCCGAAATTTTGTGAATGCGACAATACCGGTAAGAATAACGTAAATAGTTTATATCGTTGTACTTTTGGAAAGGTAACATTTAACATTTACATATATACGTTTCGCATGAAACAACAATTATAGAACGGTTACGCAGAAAACGAATATATTACTAAATATTCATAAGCATTTTAATCAGATTTACGTATTTTAAATGTTTTATAAGCATTTTACAAAAGATTTTAAAATATTTTATAAACTCCTTAAAATAGCATCTTAGCGTGGATAATTTCTTTTATATAATAATGGCTTCGAATATTTTACATCATTCCTGGCATCGAAGACTACATAATATTAAATTATTATCTATTAACATAGGTCTTAAATTAACATATATATATATATTTTTAGATGCGACAACAAAAATACATTGTCCTTGTTCATCTAAGTTTTATATAATATGTCTATAATAACATCGACTGGTAACACGTAATTATCTTAAAGACAAAGCAGTCCTTTATGGTTTTATTAAAGCAGATAATGATATTTTTAATTTTTACAAAAACCAGACGATATAAATTGGCATTGCTAGAGTGCTTTGTCACTGAAAACAAAAAATTGTATAGTGCTTTAATTATATCTATTGGGAAAATAAACAAATACATTTTGTCAAGAATTAGATAGAAAAACAACGTTAAACAAAGTGAGAAATCATTTCAGCTGGTTAAAGGAATTATAATTCTGCACTGATTTAGTAAATCAAATCAAAATATTCTTTTATTTGTTAGAAAGAAAAAAATATTTTATTTTCTACAGGAAAATCATTTTCATATCAAGCTGTTGATTTAAATGTCAGGCAAGGTTAGTGTTGCGATAAAACGTTCATTCTTCGATGTAAAAAAAGATTTTTATCAGGTGTTATAATGTTTCGTTTGAATGAACTTCCTTTTTCCGTTAGACAACTTATTCTTTTACGGCCGAAGTTATAAAACTCATACAAAATGTGATTGCTTGTAGGCAATAGATGCCAGCATATTCTGAGATCTGATAAAATTCCCGGACCATCTTTGGTTTCTGGGCTTTTATTGGCCTCAGGGCTCTCTTCTACTTTTGAATGAGCTTGATCCACTCTTCTTTCTTTTGCACGCATGAAATGCACCCCCAGCACACGAAATCACATACGTGCGCGCAAACACAAATAGTCAAACAATAACATTGACTGCTTCAGGGATATATTACAATGAATATTAAATAATCCCCTCCCTCGACTGACATATACTTGAATCAATCAAGATTTATATACGGAGAG
>CAHIKZ030005627.1:1857500-1967500 GCA_903632075.3 Acanthosepion pharaonis
TATATATATGTCTATACACTGGTGGTTTTATATATATATATATATATATATATATATTTATTTATGTGTGAGAGAGAGAGAGAGAGAGAGAGTGTGTGTGTGTGTCTAGATACTGGATTAGAATAAGACTGACGGATTTCATGGTTTACTACTATTTATTTTCATTGTATAATAAATATATTGTTTTATATTACTAGGATCCACTTGGATTACATATCAACAGATTTATTATATATATATATATATATATATATATATATATATTATTCGGCTATATAAATTTCTGGAAACAGTTACTCGTGTGCATGTCTTTGATAATGCATAGCTGCATAATTATGTGTTTGGCAAGGGGAAAACTTTTAATCGAAAAACTGATTTTCATATGTGTTGAAACATCCAGATCAACATGTCTGTAGCTCACTTTCCCTCCCCTTATCAGATAGATATTAAAAGACCCTCTGTGTGTGTTTGAGAGAGAGAGAGAGAGAGAGAGAGAGAGAGAGAGGGAGAGAGAGAGAGATGGAAATTATTCCTCCGCCCAAGAATTATACATTAGAAAGACGAGAAGAAGAGAGGAAATTAAATAACTATATTGGGAGTTAAAATAGAACTTCAGCATTACGTCTTTAAATCGTTAGCCACTGAATTCTGTATTGAATTAATGCTTTCTTTCCATTTATAATTAGTGTTTACAAGCGTTTTCCCTTTAATTTGTACAAATAGTCGGAAAAAAATTTACCAAGTAACGTTGGTGCTGTTTATATTCCTAGTGCCATTCGGATACACACGCTTTCTGCTTTATTCTTGTTTTCCTCTTATTGTAAGATTTTAAGTCATTCTATTAAATACCTGTATGCGTACATAAGTAAATACCAATCTTATTTTAATTCAACACAAATCTAAACAAGAACAAAGTCTGAGTAGCAACAGCATGAAATACTTATATAACAAATAGATTTTAGCGAGGATAGGTAGTATATACGCATTTATCTCAGTCACCATGTGTTTTTTTGTATATATGTTTTAAGCATTTCACCCCAAACAAGGCAGAAAGCCACTAGTACGCAAGAGAGTTGGCTCGAGAGCAAAAAGGGGTGATAGAGGAAATGATGAAGCGAAGGTTAGAAGATAGATCAGGGCATTACATTACATTAGAATAGTTGGAGATTATAGCTATCAGGAAAACAAGAAAGGGGGTGGAAGTTCCACAGGCGAGAAATGCGAGATATGATGATATTGGAGTAGAAGAGACGGCAACATTTAACACTTTCGACAGTGAAAGTATGTGAGCGAAATGCTAGCCGAATTGAACGCTTAAATTCATGAATTCTGGGAACCAGCGAAAGCAGCTCATCGGAGCAGCTACCGTGAAGGTATTTGTAAAAAAGACAGAGGGAGGCTACGGCACGTCTGTGAAAGAGCGCCTGCAGACAAGATGCCAGATGAGGGCCAATTACATTGCATATCCGTCTCTGGATTATATCAAGGACCTTGAGGCAAGCAGAAGGGGCTCTAGACCATACATGGCAGCAATACTCCATGCAAGGGCGAATGGTTGATTTGTAGATTTGAAGGATTGACTCCGGCGAGAAAAAAATCCTAGCGCAGCACACGGAGCCAACTTTCCTTATGGTGGATGAAGCAATGTATTTGTTCGATC
Organism: Acanthosepion pharaonis; assembly: GCA_903632075.3. Classification (NCBI taxonomy): domain Eukaryota; kingdom Metazoa; phylum Mollusca; class Cephalopoda; order Sepiida; family Sepiidae; genus Acanthosepion; species Acanthosepion pharaonis. The sequence continues at coordinate 1,859,161 of CAHIKZ030005627.1, forward strand.
TCAGGTAAACAGATAATGTGAGACCGCGCAGTCACAAAGAGATGATCGTCAGACATTCTAATGGGGACAGGGATAGTTCTCTGTGGTGAGTAAGAGAAAGCAGTTTTGTTTTGGGGGCATTAAAGTTAACCAGCCATTTAAGATGAGTATCTGATCTATTCCCTCTATATATCCGGGTTGAAAGCGGAAGAACTCTTTATTCAAGAATAGCGTGTCTTCGTCGAACAGGCCTCAGGATTTTATTCTTTCCAGATCAAACCGCAGCCAATATCTTGAAGAAGGCTCGCTTAGATACGGACATGCAGTCGTTGATTAGTCTAAGAAACCCTCCACTCAGAGATGCCAGGTCATATCTGCACTGGCTGTATACACAGCTCTGGGGTTCATTTTACCCGATTGGGCTAGTTGTCCGTTGACCATAAAAGAAGGTTAATCCTCGTCTTTTTTTTTTAATACTGTCGGGTGGCTAGTCACCTTCTTCACCGGACAATCCTGGTGAGGGAACATATTTAGTCGCCGATGAGCCGAACATATGACAATGTGTACTGGGTTAGCACTCTTATCGTAGACTGATATGGAGATATACATTAGCTTCAGATATATATGCTGTTTACTTATATTGCATATAATCCTCGGGGCAGTGGCAAGATTGCCTTTATATGCCATCAAATAAAGTAATGGTTTATCCAGATAAAAACTGATTTTTATCTCAGATGTTCTTGGAATCTAAGAGATAATTCAGTCAACAGCCATAAATCTTTGCCTTTAAATAGCAATTTGTAAGCAAACATTTCTTTTGAGGAAGCAAAACATTAAAGGAGACCCTTGGGAATTGTTGAAGAAATAAAACTAAAACATTATTAGTTTAGATCGAATACATTCCTGTGGAGAAATGTTAGTATATTTCCCAATGAAATATATATTTTCACCTTTGAATTAATCATTTAAATCATGTTACATTGTTAGGCTTTTCGCCATAATTCCTATGCCACCTTCATTTAGGGTCTTAAGTCAAAATGTGAATTAATTGCTGCTATCCAACTCCTTTTCATTGATGAGCAGGATCCTCCCAAACTCACGCACACACATTTACGCATTATATTATATATATATATATATATATATATATATATATATATATATATATATATATATATATACTGACTTTCCTGTCGAATTCGACGTATGATGGTCAACATCTCGAACCAACAACCTGATATCAGCAAATGAGATTTGATTATAACGGTGAAAGTTCTGAGCAGAATCATCCAGGCGTTTTGAAGGGCCGAATACAGTCACCTGGTGCACAACATGCCACAAGCTCTCTAAATGACCCTGCAGGTTTTGAATTCAAAGTTGAATTCATTATATAAATAAACATATATATATATATATATATATATATATATATATATATATATATATATGTGTGTGTGTGTGTGTGTGTGTGTGTGTCTGTGTATATATATATATATATATATATATATATATATATATATATATATATATATATATCATTTGGTAATCAGTATGGATAATTGCAAAGGCGATATAAATCCATTGAGAGCTTTATGTTAAAAAAAACAAGGTCAATATTAATTAATTGAAAAGTCTTGGAAGCCCATGATGATATTTACTTCTTAAAAATCGAAACATTCGATTCTACATATTCAGATCAAAGCCATTATACAGAAATTAATGGATAAGTATTTTATCAGGTTAAAAAAAAAGATATAAACATAATTCATGCAGATTTAAAAAAGAGCCAGAGGATAGGATGAAAAGGTATTTATTCAGATGTGCGGAGTAGCACAAGGAAGTAGAAAGGGATCTTTAGATGGTAAAAGAGGAAGGAGACAGAGAATACAAAAAGAAATGAGAGGGTAAAAAGGGGGAAGAGAAAAAGAAAAAGGAAGTAAGAGAGACGCACTCACACATACGCACGCACGTAAAAACGCAATAGACTAGACCGGGTATCGAACTCGGCTCGACGATTTCATTTTCCGTACCAATAACGGCACACATATTTATTTACATAATTATTATATTATTATTTACATAATATTAAAAGCTTACCTCTGAATACCTTGACATTAGTTCTTCGTATTCCTTAGAGAAATTGTGAAGTTTTAGATGCCCATATGTTTTATAAGGTAAGAGAAACCTGAAAAGAGACATTAATTCAATTAAAGTAACCTTCAACATTTTGAGAGAAAAAATAATTTGATTTTAGCATTACCATATTAAGAAACTAAAACAGAGGCTGTCGCAGAAAACAGAAACTATAGAATACTTCATAATTTCGCGATCCAGTTCGAAGGTTTCCACAAAAATACTAAATCTGATTGTTCTGAAAAAGGAACGGTTACTCTGCTAGGACAAAAAGGTGGCTGTGCCACAGCATCACAGATTATATAGGAAAGTAAATACTTGGACTTCAGCTGAAAAGTGAAGTACTTTTGGAATACTATGGTTTGAATTATACAATGTAAATGATCCCATTGGGGATTGTCAATAAAGTAAACAAATCATGACTGAAAATTCGAAAAAATATTGAGAATATTTAGAGTAAGTCAGTACTGGATTATGCAAGAATGTTATCGGATCGATGAGACGTGGGTTCACTTGATCCCTTGTCGCAAAACCTACTTATCGGGTGTGAAGAGGAACATGAATAACACAATAATGCGGCCTTTCCCTTACACATTTGTTTCACTGCAGTCCTTTCCTCTTCTAATAATATAAATCCTATGAAAGCACTTATATATATCCAGTCGAGCAGAACATTGACAGCGTTTTGTAGGTTGAAAAATAGAAAATAATTTCATGAATCCCTCCTCGTCCTGAGGGAAAACGATAAACGACATCCAACAGCAAGACCTCTCATGAGGATATTTCGAGGAGTGTGGAACCACAACTTAAATGGTAGTGTTCACTGGTCCACCCTGCCACAAGATAGTACCATCTGTTAGGGTCAAAACTATGGGCAAATATTTAACCCCGAACTGGGGTCAAAGCACTATGATAGCGTAAAAACACAGGTTCGTGTTCGATCACTGAAGTTTTAAGCGCCATCGAGCACCGTCAGTACTTAGATGGGCGCGCTTAGGAATACTGCATACTGTAAGAAACCTTCTATTATCCGACATGTTCCACAAGGGGTTGATAATCAGTAAAAAAAACAATGCTTCTCCATCCAGCCATGTGTTACATTCTAAGGTTGAAAATATCAAGTTATCTAGTCGTCAGCAGCAACAAAAGTCTGGAATGGAAACATCTGAATTTCAAAGCGTGAAAAGGCGATAGGGAAATAGTTCAATGTGTCTACCAAGAATACATGACAATTCACAGATAATGAAGAAAATGAATTTGCAGAGTATCGTGGTCGCCTACGTTTTGAAGTGTCCTGGCGATAAAGAATAAATTTGAATTATGAAAAAGCTCAAGTTAATCAGTTTTAGTGGCAACCGAGACAAATTTATACTATACAAAAACGAAAACAGAAAAAGAAGCAGCAGAAAATATGTCTTCTGTATTAAAAGGAAAAAAAACAATTTAAGCATCATAAATAAGATTATGCAACACATCATTTTAGAAGATATAAATAAATAAATCTTTTTTTTCTTGTAGGGGGAATTATCAGTCACTATGAATTTGGGCAAGTACTTAGATTTAACCAAACACAATTTCGTTTATTAAATATATTCATTGAAAGACAGTAAATATCTAAGATATTTAATAAAGTCATTCCAGTTAAATACAAAACATAAGCAAAATTAATGAAAAGATTAATAACTCACAGGAGATTTTCAAAAATAACAAGAAGCTCATAAATATGAATATTTCAGTCAGAATTTCAAATTTCGGAAGCGGGTGGAAGGATCTTGAAAAAACCTTCAAGAAATATAGAACCAAGGAAGAATTGAAACAGCATAAGTGATAACATTCTAGAAGTCAGCACGTCAACAGAGGAAAACAAAAAAAAAAGTGAGAGGACTAGTTGTCGCTTGATTCCTAGTAAAAATCATTAGCTGTGAAGAATGGGAAAATTCTTGCTCTTTAAACCTAACACGAACAGTTCGGAGCAATTTGCTTACATAATTTTCAAGAGGTTATGTTTTGTTCTTTTATCATTCGAATTTATTATATACGAGAATGTTTCTGCAGTATGTAATTTATCTGTCATGTGTATTAATTTAAAATATTTTTTCTCTAAAATTTTAATATTCCAAGGGGAAATGATTCATGATAACGGAATTGGTTTTTGGTAAGTGGAAGGCGAATTTCACTTCAAGTCGGTAAATATAATCATCTTAACGTCCTCACTAAGAACCAACAATTTTACGGAATGCAATATGACTGTCATATAAATGCCAAAGTCTTATTTAGCATAGAAGAAATCATGTTATTTCTTATTGCAGAAAGGAATTTTATTTTAAATATTGTTGGAAAAAACAGCATCTTCTGGTCTGAAATCAATTCCATTATACTTATATATATATAGTAGTAATAGTAGTAGTAATAGTAATCTTATAAGTATAAGAAACCATACTCGTTCGTAAAACCTTCGGTATCTTGATTTGCAACTAACCAAACCTATACCAAAGGGAAAAAAAAGTATAAAAAAAGAAAGAACCACGAACATGTACGTTAGCGGAAAATAATCGTCTAGCATGCAAGTCCAAAGCCCAAAGAAAAAAAACCCGATACGAATACGAAAAATAACTAAATAAAGTGCTCAATACATTAAGTAAAGCAGACCAAGTTAAACCTAAAGAGCCAGACAACTTATTGATGGTTTCATTTAGCGGATCGTCAGGAAGGCCTTCCCTGACGATCCGCTAAGGTGAAACGACGATAATGGCCACGGAATAGCAGACGCAAGTCGTAAATTCGTAATGCGAGCGTTATCGTCGCATAGCAAACTTCTATGTAAACATAACAGGTGACATCTTTGATGCTAAATATCACTGTTTTAATGTCCATATAACCACTCTGATGTGAGAACCTCGAGTTGGTGTAATCTTTAGCAAGTTTATGTCGCTAGAACAATTAAGACTGAGAATTGAGTTTGATTCACACTGAGTGCACCACCTAATTTCGGAGTTGTGCCATAGCTAAGCTCTGCTTGGAAAATCACTATAACGACTCTGATGATGGCTCATGTGAGTCGAAAGCTTACATCGACGAACAGAATAATAAAAACAATAACCAAATGTTGGTCAGTTTTTTTTTAATTTTATTTTCTGTCAAAAATAAGGCCACTACACGAAGCTAAGAACGGCTCTAGACCAAACATGATAAATATTCGTTGTCAGTTATAATTAATAATGTGTTTGAATAATCATCTGCTTCCATAATATACTATATAACTCTTTCACTATCTGATTTAATGGGTGTAACAATCATACAAGCATTTGTTGATTCAGAGCGGTTTCGGCTAACCTGTTAGTGATTTTAAAATATTTTAATAATACAATTGTGAAAGAAATAGTATAGATAGTCTCAAAGATTTTGAAAAGTATGCACACACAAATATATATATATATGTATGTTTGTGTACTACAACAGGCCTGACGATTGCGTCTAGCATGGAACAGACTGTCGCCTCTAAGTGTTGACTTCTATGTTCACTTTTATATTTACACATGCTCTATCGCTGATATTGAGCACTTTACCCCATAAATATAGCACATCTTAAGTCTATATTTTTTTTATATATATATATATATATATATATATATATATATATATATATACACACACACAGATAGATGTATTACGACTGCAAATGCTGTGTGTGTCGTTCATTTATACCTTTGTCTACCTAAGTATACGTACATTTACACACACACACACGTGTGTGTGTGTTTTTATACCTGTGTGCGTGTGCTTTGTTTAAAATTTGATATATTTATGCAAGAAGCGTAATAAAACTCCATTTATCAAAGGAGATAATTTTAATCCCCTGTTTGGTCTAAGCATAAAAGTGTAAACACTATACAGTAGTAATGAGAGATGTGTAAATAGGTCATACCGCTCCGATAACGATCGCATAGAACAAATGCTTAATGGTGAACAATGTCACATCTTAAATTGAATGATTACTTAAATAAAATTACATACATATATATATATATAAGACCTTTTTATGTTTATCTATTCTTTTTATAGATACAAATAATTAAGTAAATGCTCTATTTATAATAAACAATATTAAACAACATTTACCAGCCTGAATATCCGAGAAATCGCAAAAATTAATTAAAAAAATAAACAATAAAAAAAACAAAAAAAAAATATATATTATGACAAAGAACAATATTAATTCTTAATTTGATTAATTTAAACGCTATAATTTTTGTGACTAACTGATTTAGAGATTGAACTCACAACTGACATTATGATAACTTTGCAAAGTCATACACACTCATTCAATTGTAAAACAGAAAAGATGAATAAAACTGATCAGTATTTCGTGAAACGAGGTATCTCCCCTGACCGTGAAAAGCAGAATAAGAACAATCTCTCATCCTGGACTGAATAAACGTTCCGAGAACGTTTTGTAGTACAAAAATAGACACCTGAAGAAGTCTAATATGTCTAACGACTGAAACTTTGTGAATATAACAAATGATGTACGCATATAATAATCATCGTTACTCAACTCAAATATTCAGATTAAAAATGACATACAACCTGCAATAAACACTTCAACTAAAATTGAAGTACTTGTACATACCCAGTACTGCAGTTTAACGTACTTTACTTCGTATTTTACCAGCATAAACGAAGGTGCGGTATCGTGATAATATTTTATTGTGCTTCTCGTACAAATAAATAATAACTGCGTGAAATGAAAATTATTCAAAATCGAGGCTTTAATGGGGATCTCTGTGAAAATAACATAGCTAGCAGGAGGTGGGCCAATCCCGTGTTAATGCTACTAAAGATAACGGTGACAAAAAATGCCGAATTTTCAACCATTTTCATTGGGCCGAGCTAAAGCAACACCACTTATAGCATCAATAACTTGACCAGATGCAATATCATACCCAATCCGATATGGACATTTATATTCAGGTAGACAATTGACCATGCTATTCAGATGAATAATACCTCACAGGTGAGAAAGAGTGAAGGCATATTGTTCGGTAAATACAATGTGACTATAAATAGAAATGATTCCGATTGCACAGCAAGAAAAGAAGACATCTCGAGCTGAGAAAAAGCGGCCACTACTCAAGGCGAGAAAAAGCGGCCACTACTCGTGCCTGCTGGAGAGGTTCTAGTGTGAAAGAACCCTTTTATAGATAAATGAAAAGAATAGAAAACGAAGGGCGGACAAGTTGTTTGAAGAGGAAAAGAGCGAAGATGACACGGATTGAAACGGATCCTTCGTGTGGCTAATAATGGTTAAGTGTTCCGTAAGATTAAAAGATTGGTTTGCATAGAATAAAACATCATAAAAGATCAGGAACAAACTGCTTCATTGTTCAGATGCCGTGATGATCTACCAGTAAGTACACACGCGGGCTTCTAATTGTCAGATACACTTTTATATATAACTGCAGAAGATATACTCAGTGGAAAAGCAGGAGTCTGTAGGTTAATGGATATAAGATTAAAAATCTTAAATTTAAAGTTCACTGCTTTCGATATATATCGGATATTATATATATGCATATATATTTATATAGATATATGTGTATTTGTGCGTTTCAAGATAGGTGGGTCTTATAATTAATAAACACGTACTATTTACACTGTCCTTCTATAAATATTTAGCACTCTTCTTCCACAAATATGTCAATATATCAAATTCTCTCTGTCTCTGTCTGTTCGTCTCTCTCTCTCTCTCTCTCTATATATATATATATATATATATATATATTATATGTGTGTGTGTATATATATATATATATATATATATATATATATATATATATATATATATATATATATATATATATATACACACACACATATATATATATATATATATATATATATATATATATATATATATTCTCTTAAAGCATTGTCATGAAAATGTCTTAACATGATTGTTGAATAATAAGATAAAAAATACTTCTGAAAAAAAGGTGTTTTCTTTTATAAACATTTAGTTTTGGTCAGAAAATATGTTTTTTTTATAAAAGTTCATTCCTCATCTATAAATATATATTTTAATCTGTAAATATTTACTTTCTTTTGGAAAAAAAACATTTTGAGCAGAAAAGTCCATATTATTTTAGTAGGTTAAATAATGTTGATCGTAGTTCCGATGTAAAATTATTTCCATCATTGTGAATCAAACCATGTAGAAAATGAAATTCCGAAATATGTATATTGGCTCATTTATTTTGTAAAATTTTATTAATATGACCTCCCTTCAGTGCTTACACCATTATGCCTTTTGTTTTCTTTAATAAGCTTTGTCATGAATTTTTGGGAAATATATTGGATTGATTTCTTGTTTTAACTATTTGCAAAGTGAGCCGGTTTTCAAAGTGCATTCCGTATATTTACTCCTGTTTATGCAATGAATAAATACTCTGTGAGGTTTATCCTTAGATATTAGCTGAGAATTACAACGAAGATTATTCCTTGTCTAAAACCACGGTTATTCAAAGGATGTTAGCAGTTAAATATACTCCCGAAATTATAAATATTTAGTGTCATTTTTTTTTTCTAATACGGATTTCATGTAAACAGTAATTCGATTTTCAATAGAAGAATTAAGTCATTGGCGGTTTGACTTTCAGAATTTTTTTACTTATTTATATGATCTTGTGACGTGTCTGTATTTTGCTTAATTTGATAGTAAATAATCGAATCAAACGCATGAATTTCAAAGTTCTCTCTAAAGAGGTTAAGCGTTACTCGGATGTTTAGTATCTTGTCTACGTCGTTTGGCTTACAGACATATCATGTCGAAACAACGTCGAGCTTGATCAGTACCTAGATAGAATTACAGCTTGTGAATACCAAGGGATGTAAGTTTGGATGTGCCGGTGATATAATGGTTAACGTTTTTTTTTTCATTTCTAATCCCAGTCAGTTTCGTTATATAACGCACAAATACACTTCGGAAAGGTATGAATTAATCCCCTTCCTCAAGTTATGTGTTAATTTGGATGATTTGAACATGTAAAATCATTATTATCGCCCCACCCCCACAATCTAAAAATATTTTCTGCGTTTAAATAAACTGTAAATGGTTGATAAACCGTAAAAAAAACGATCGTGCCATTCTCCTTCTTTTAATTTCATGCATGAATCTACGTCTTCTCCCTCTAGCTGCACGTTAAATCTCTCAATATATCCTAGCAGACATTAAAAGTTTTATCCCAAAGGAAGAAAATTCCAACAAAAATAAATAGCCAACCCAGTTTCATGTCAGAACATGCAGTAATCATACACCAACGTTACTACTGCTAGCATCTTTACCAAAATGAACGGTATAGACTTGTGGCATGCCGGACTTGCAAGTGAGTTTTCGAAAATAGTAAGATCAATCAAATATTGAAAACAAAAGATATGGATCATCCGAGGTCTGGAAAATCTCGAATAAAATTCTTAACCAAGTGTCTGTGTCCAGCTACCATAAATGGCTCCGAAGTAATGACATCAGCATATGACAAGAAATGAGCATTGCCTATAACTCTACGTTAAAAGATAAGGTCCCTCTTTACCTGAGTTCCAATTATTCACGGAACACAACTGTGTCACGCACGGCGCGAGAAATTTCCAAACTTATCAAAACCTTGACAATAAGAAGGTCATCGGTACAGATACAATCCAAATGGTTGTTCTTAAGAATATCAGGCCAGAGTTGTCGCCAATTCTTGCGAACCTATCAGCCTCTACCTGAAGGAGAGATGTTTTAAAGTCCATAGAATGTGTCTTGTTTTTAAGAGTAAGGGAGAGCGCTCATGTCAGTCGCATTAGCCTCAATCCATTAGCCTTCCTAGTGTCATAAGCAAATTCTTCGTATCTATAATCATCAAGAAGTTATTTGAAAACCTCAAAAGGAGCTATTTCCTTAATGATAACCAGTATGGATTTCGATCTGCAAGATCCATAACTGATGTATTAACTGTTATTACTCAAAAAAACACTGATGCACGAGATCTGTAGTTCCCAAACTTTATTTCTCTAATCAGCGTTTTCGGAATGAAAATTACCTCGGGCCTCACCAAATTTTATGCGATGAAAATTATATTTAAAAAAAAACAAAAAACAAAAACGGAGAGAGTTTATTAAAGAGAGATAACCGCGGATTCGAAAACAGAATGTTATCATTGATAACTCTCTCCTCTAATTTGCGGACCCTATCTACTATATTCTTAAGACTTCATGTAATGCAAAAATACCACGATGATAAAATTGTTCAATAATTATTTATATCTATTTGTACTGGGACTCATGCATGCAAATACAAATGATCTTTAATAATATTTTACATTTTGAAATCATATTTATTCTTGATATATGAAGTTTTGACACTGTTTCTAAAACTTTGATTCCGCTTCACCTGCTATCCTCTTCCGCCGCACCTATGAAGCACGCCGTTTACACATTTTGGCAAGCACTGCACTAGATAATAAATTAATCACGACGATCATTGTCATGGATATATCCAAGTGCGTATGTATGCGGATAATACAACAATTAATAGCTACACCTTCATAAATTTGGAAGACCAGAACCTAGCAGTTCATCTCACCTCTCACCTCGTTCTCGCTGTTCAGTATGAAAAGGACTGGCTTCTAAAATGCAATAGAACCCAAACTACTAACATTCCATCACATTCGTGCAGACCCCGATCGATAGATGGGTGTTCACCGAAGAAGGATGTTTTCCCAATCACTTTAATCCTGAACTCTTGCTGACTAACCCAATGAACTTCACTTATTGCCCTTTTTTTCACTCATATAACATTATACAGTGACCCTCTATGTTGAATGGCTTTTGAGCCTCATATTAGGTGAACGTTAGTATAAAAAAATAAAGGTAGAATAGGCTCTCATGTGCTCAGTAGAAATCAGTCGAAGAGAAAGAAAACACTGAAGTCTAAACTAAAGAGAAGGCAATGCGAAACTGATCCACCATCTCACCCAAGATACAAGAATAGATTTCGAGCTAGCATGTTGACTTCATTCTTCTTCTAAATCCCTTAGAAGAGAGATGCATCTGTCTCTTTTTCGTCGATCCTACGGTCAAATCACGCTGAAAATTACCGAAGTTAAATAAAGTGAATCCGGAGAATCTTCTTACTTCATTTGAATCCCTAAAGTCCGAACTTTCTGAAATCGTTTCCATGTCAAATATAGTGAAAATACCATGCAGTTGTTTATTTTTTTTTCGTTTTTATCGATGTGTAAGCTCAATTTTTTTTCCATTTAAATTATTCGTAAATATTTATTCGTTTTACGCCAATTCAGTTTGAGAATTGTTTTATAAGACCAATATAATTTCAGACAGCGTAGAAAACGTATAATGAAACACATAATGAAAGAGAAAGCATCAGGCGTAAACTGTTCTAGATAAGTGTTTAAATGTAATCGATAGCAAATGTTAAAACGATTATACATGGGAATGAAGCCCAATGTATGTTGGCATCTTCGTTAAGATATTATGATGATGTGAGCGTGTTTTATCTTCTTAACCGTATTTATTTTATGCTGCTGAGGCAAGAAATGAGAAACCATAATACTTTTTTGGGTTCTATCCATTGGTATATTTTGTAGAGGGTCGGCCTGAATTGTTGATTTGACCATGTCGATATTTTGACTTATTGAAAGAGAAAATTGTTTCAATTGCTTCAACTAAATCCAGCTTGAAGAATAATCGCGTTTGGTTTGGAGGAGTTTACCGCTGAATGAATTCCCATTTAAATTTGAGTGCCATATGAATTCAGCAATAATTCAGCCTGTAGAAGGGGAAATCAGTCAAATGGAATATCCCCGTGCCCGGAAGATCGTGGGGATGCTTTCATGTCCATATATAAAACCTGGACAGATATATAGAATTTAGTGTATGTCGATAGAAATTAAATACTGTTTACTATGATTCTGATTTCAAAAGAAACTTTTTCAGTGGTTCACGGGAAAATGAATGCTGGCAAAAAAATTATTACTTGAAATATATCGCGTCTACATTTAACCAATAATAGCCACCGTAAAATCCGTAAATAAAAATGAGATTTAAATGGAAATTAAGGTATGAAATGTTTAAAAACATACAAAAAAAACTACTCTATTAATTATACTCTTGTATGCTTCACCCGTTAATGTGCACTGTCCATTGTGTGTATATATATATATATGAACAAATGTAAACGAACGAAGAATAAAATTCCAACGTTCAAAACATTAATTTAAAACAAGACTCAATACAAGAGTAGAGCAATAAATATTTATTATACACTGTTACATTAGAACATGAAAGTTACTACTACAAAATTGTACATTTCGTTTCGAAGTTTAATAAACAACGTGTTATCAGGTAGTTAACAATGATGGTAATAAACGATTTTATTTAAAAAAAAGGGGAAAATCAAGTCATGTTTCACACACACACACACACATATATATATATATATATATATATATATACACACACACACACACATATATATATATATATATATATATATATATATATATACACACACACACACACAAACACACACACACATATATATAAGAGTTTATAAACGCGGATATCTTGAAGATTACGTACAAGCAGAAAACAGACTGTCGCTGTTCGACGTTGACCTCATTGTCCATTTCTATATTTGAAAAAGCTCTCTCTCTCTATTGAGCAATTTTATCCATACATATATTAATACCTTAATTGTATACTTTTACTATATCACCTTATTTTCATCACATTGCATGTAACAACATTGGCTTTCGAAATTACTGGTGGCTCTTTAATAGTGGATTAAATAAGTGTTTTCTCTTCTTCCCCTTTTCAATGAATTTGAGGTGTTAACATTTACTGATGAAGCAGAATATTTCGCCCGTAAATTCTCTTTAAACTCATCTGAAAAATATTGCTGAACTTTCCACTTGCAACTGCGTCTCTTTTGAGTGATATGCATATAACCCCTGCTATGGTTCCTGCTATTATCTCTAATCCGGGTCCCCACAAATCATGTGAACCCGATGGTATCTCTGTAATAGTTATTAAGAAGTGGGCTCCCACACTGGCCCCTGTTCCCTCTAAATGCTATTCAATGCCTCGCTGCCTCTTGCTTTTCCTGCTTGTTGAAAATCCTTATCTGTTGTTCAGGTCTTTAACAACTGCGGTGAAACCGTCCGACCCTTCCAACCTCTATCGGCCTATTAGACTTCAGCCTCTTTTTCGTAAATTAAAGGCACTAATCAATGCTGAATTAGCATCTCAAATCGCAGGGATCTCTTTCAGATATGTGTTATGGTCCGGTTCCTTGTACCACAGTGATAGTCCAAGGTAGAACCAATAAATAAGAACTCGAACACGGATATGGAATAACACAGATATATTACAAACAGGAATATATACAGAGAAGTAGAAAGTGTTAGTACGAACAATCAGGTTTAATAGTAATTGTCTGAACACAACTCTGTTTCGGACTGCCTTTGACTGACTGACAGACTCCTGACGGACTTCTGACGGACCTCACTCCAGACTTCAGACTGAACAGTATTTAGTCACCACCCCCTACGTGGGCCTCATGTGGCACAAGGCCGGTTTAACGTGGGATCTCCGAGCCCGTAGGCTCGGCCAAAAATATGCCCTTTGAACCCGTATAAACGGGTTCAGGGTCGGTTTACCACCCCGAAAGAGACTCCGCTCTTCGATGTAGCCTCGTTCGGGTTCCTCCCCGCTCGAAGGCGGAGAGTTCAACCGATCAGCCGGTCGCCCGACTTCGGATTGAATTCTCTGCTTCCTTTTGAGGCGCAGTATTTATTACGCATGGAATAGTCCATTATGTTATTATGGGTAAGGTCCCATAACAATAGGTAATATGGCTTTTGTTTCTCTAGGTCAACTACTTATCGATTGTTGCGGAAAGAGTCTGTTCAGGTTTTGATAAGAATAGTAAAGCGCAGGTTGTTGCTCGGACATCTAGAAAGATTTTGGCATAACGGTCTTCTTTACAATTTGAAATGTTATGGTGTATCCGGACGAATTTTTTAATTGATTCAACCTTTTGAAAGTTATCTTGAACATTCACACTTCTAGATACTTTTGTATTTAAGGCAGGTGACCTCCAGGGCTCTATCCTTGGTCCTTCTTTGATTTTCTTTTTTTTTTTTTCTTCCTGATGGCATTATTTCTTAGCTTGGTATATGTGATGATGACACAACAATTTCCTCCTGTCTCCGAAGTAAGTCTGATCAGCTCGATAAGCTGAAAATGGCGGCTAATGTCAATATGATCTACAGTCTGTTAATGGGGCTCAGAATGTTTTTTTTTTTAAATTTTAACACCTCCAAAACAAAACTGTTCTCTATTAATCATCTGGGGGAGCCCGTTCTGCTTTCCATCAACATGGCTGAGGCTAACCTTTAGGATAGTGACTTTTTGCGCCTTCTAGGGCTACCATTCTCATGTGCCTTTTCTATAAATACCTTCAATGTAATTGTTCAGATGATCACTTCGTATGGTGCATAAACTTTACGAATTTAAAGGCTGTACTAGATTGGCAACAAGGTTTCATGGATATATAGTAGAGGAGGCTAGATGTAACCATTAGTTCTATGCTAACAGTTTTCTTTCACGTATATCTTGCTGTGGAAATCTCTTCCGGTTCCACGTTTTCAATTAACTTTGATACTTAAAAAATTCAATGTAGTATCAATCGTCATTTACTGTCTTCCCGATTACATTTTTATTGTTCTCGTTCCTTAGTACTGTTTCTGTTTACTCTTTATTTCCCACTCAGTAACCCCTTGTATCTTAGTGGCCTTGCTACCTTGCTTAAGGTAAATGCGATTAATATGTGTGTGTGGGGGGGCGTCTGTGTGTAGGTGAGCGCACATAAAACTTCCTGTTCTTTGTACCGCAGTAATAATTATCTTTTTGCTATTTCTCCTAACCCTGTTCTGCCAATCATTTACCCAAGCTAGTTAGATAATTCATTCACTGGTCTCTCCTCTACGTCCCGCATTAAACATATCCTGAGAGTGTTATATTCCCCAACCCTACTTTACTCATCATGTGACCTCGATATTTCAACTGTCTCCTCTTATTCTACGAATAATTGTCCTTTGTGTTTACATTTTCTCTAAAACTTCATCGTTACTCACATGTTCAGTCTATAGCATACTCAGCAAACCACTTTTCTGTTGTCCAAAGTCTCAATTGTTCCGCATTCATTACCGTATAGGAGATCTGATATTCCATGAATGTTCCGTAAGCGTTTTTTGTTTCTAATTAAAATGCCTTTTTTATATATATTTCGTTTACCTTTTAGATGGCATCTTTCATTATTCCAGTGCGTTTTCGAATTCCGAGGACACATACTCCCTCCTCTGTCCTTTTTGTACTTGTATGATTTTGGTATGGTCAATTCGTAGTTCACGTATTGAGCTGTTGTTTTGGCTGACATACAGTACTTCCTGCATGTGCTTACTAGCAACATTGTGTCAGCGGTATATTTTATGTTGTTAAGATTGTGGCTGCCAATAATGTATCCTGTTAGGACTTGTAATTCTTTCAAGATTCCCTCACTGTAAAGTTTGAATAAGTTTGGTGAGAAGTAGAAAGGCAGGGTCAAGGATTCACATCAATGCAACTAAATATGTTCGATCTATCATTGATATTGAGCGATTTCTAATAATTACCGCGCATATATAATATATAAATAATATATTATTTATTTTATTTTTTAATCAGTGTTTTTATTAACGTAGTAAAAGTTTGTTTATATCAATTATTTAATAGTTATTTGTTCGGTTTTGGGGTTGATTGTTGTAGTTTATTTTAACTATTATTTTGGCAGGAACAGTTTTTAATTTGTGTTTATTTGGGTTGATTATCTTTATTTGCTTTTTCTAACGGTAACTTTATCGGGATTGGTTTGTTTATTTACTTGGATGAATTTAGGTCAATTTATTTTACTTGTATTTTTTCTCTTTTCGGTTTTCGATTTTTAAGTAACGTAGTATTTATTTATTTATTTTAATTTTATTTTATTTTTTTTTTATTCTATTTTATTTATTTTTATTATATTTTCGTTATATAACAGTTATAGCTATTTTTTTCGTCCGATTTTTTAGCTTGATTTTTTTTTTTTTTTTGATTTTTTAATTAATATTTTGGTCATAATGGTTTGCTACTTTGTTTATTATTTACTTTATTTATTTGAGTTCGTTGTTTTTTGCTTTATTATTATTATTATTATTCTATTTCGTCTATTCTAACAGGTGATATAAACAAACTTTTATTACGTTAATAAAAACACTGATTAAAATAAATAAATAAATAAATAAATAAAATAAGAAACAAAAAAAATAAATAAAAACAAGCAAAATAATTTAACCCAAATAAATAAATAAACGACTTCCGGTAAAATAACTGCCATAATAGACTACCCACAATGCACAACATAACAACATAAGCTATACAAATGATAAAGTTGCTAGAAGAAAACGAAAAGCACTATTAGAGAAGAATTCGATAAAAAACAAGAGGAAAGGGTGAACACAAATTATTATTTGCGTAATAGTGAAGAAGATGCATTTTTGTGACAGATAATTGAAAATATGCCACAAAAAATTCCATAGTAAATAGAAATATCGATAGCTTAATCCCCTAAACTGAGTTAATAAAGGATCAAATATGCACCTATAGTTAAAATTTGCTGGACTGCTATGTAATGGGTAATCACTTATACGACAGTAAATGCTGGAAGATGTCATTACAGATGAAGACATGTATTAACATGGATTTAATTCTACTGACGAATGCTGAGAATAAAAGAGAATGTGAGAAACGAGAAAGTCTTAAGAAAATAATAACTATAAGCTAAAAACACTGACAAAAAATTAAAAGGAAGCAATTGACGTGTGTGACTCACATAATGGGAAGAAATGATTGGCGAATTTAACAATCACGGGGCATATTCACAGCAATTTTTTTTCTTTTTCGTCTATTTTTCTTCAGGTTTTGTGTGATCATGGTCCTTCAAGGTTTGCTGTCCTTTGTAGATTTTGTATTTTCGCTATTTCTCTTAACCCTTTCTCTGCAAACAAAACCTACTTGACAAGTTTAAGTAAATGAATAATAGAACAAAGTCTTCGATGGAGACAATTCAGGAAGGTGTAGGGAGTCATGATTGATCACGACCTGATTGGACATTACGCCGAGAAAATTAATTGGCAAAAATCCTTCACAAAAAGAATAAAAAAATATAACTAAATCGGTTAATTAACGTCTGAATAAATCCAGCCTACAGGGTGAAAAATTAAAATTTACAAAAGTCTCTCAATTCCTGTCTCATAATATTGTAAATTTTACTTCCCCACCCTGTATATGTTTAGTTCTTTGTTTAAATATATAACTTAATGTTGTGGACGAGGGGAGGATTTTTCTATTTCTTCTCCTCGTGTGAGTTCGAATCACTCGTCGCCAATTTGTTGTGGATTCCGAGATGAAATCCGTTCTCAAATGAATGACAAACGCAGGAATGAAATATAGCAAATAAATGTATTGACGTAATAATACAATTGGTAATACGGTTAGTAGATCCAGAAATGCGGTTAGTAGCAATAATAATATATATACAGTCTAGGAAATTCAGTATCGAAGTATGACTTCCTTCTGAGTCTACGTGCTCGCAACTGTGACTCATACAAAGCGGTTACCTCACACTCTCACTGTATCACTTCCTCACTGTTACTGTATCACTCTGTCCCTCTCTAAGTGTATCTCTCTATACTCACTCTTTCACTTCTGGGTATTCACCGACATCAGTACAAGTACACAGTGGGCGAGTCCACTTGTATGAAAAAGGGGTGGGCCCCATAACACTTAATATAATGAAGAAATTTACCCGGGTTTAATTTTTAACTGTCTCAGTTTGTACAGTAACATAATTTGTTCGAATGATATTGAGCGAGTAGAAAAATAATCCCCAAAAATTTAAAAAAAAAAATAAGAAAGCGACTTCTTCAACATTTTCCTTGTTTTATGTGAAAGGAAAAAAATAATTTGTTTCAAGTCGTTTAATATTCCCTTTCGTTCTTGTGATTATTATGACATTAAATAAAATGTACCGTATTGGGATATAATCCACTCATACAAGCCGCTATGCGAAACTTCCAGAAAACAGAGAAGTGTGTAGATGTCCTTCGCAAATCTGCGAATGTTATATAACATTGGGTAAAAAGCAGTTCTTCTACAAATAACCAGATCTCGTAGAATAGAGAGGAACATCACGTTGGTGATTAGAGTAAGGTAGAAAAATGTTAAGCTCAGTATCAGTGGTTCTTCTTCGCGCCTTGTATTGAGCTTAGAAATTCTGATTCGGCTAAAATTTTAATTCCATTTTAATATTCACTTTTCGTTTTCACAGAATCGCCGCTAAGGTTTTTCATAAGTGTCATTGTTTTATTGTATTGACCAAAAACGATGGTCTGTTTAGTGTTCCTGAACAAAGAAAACATCTCAGAATCAATGACATGGGGATTCATTATATTTTACACATTTCCCGCTTCTAGCAATGCATGGACTTTTAGAATTACTTATTAACAAAGGGAATATATCGAACGATGCCATAAAAAATAATTGATGCAATATTTTAATGGTTAAAGCTACTTTGAAAGCTTTACGATCTCTCTTTGAAAAATTTATCTATTTTTGAAATTTAGCGTTAGATTTTATGTCATTGTTGTTATCAGAACACATCGGCCGTTATACTAGCCGGCCTTCTTTAGGTGTCTGTCGATCTGTGTAACCGTCAATTTATTTCAAAATCAACACCAGATTTGTATTATTCCGCTCTCCATATCTTGGTATATACCAACTTGGTTAATAGTAGTTGTAATATTGTTTGCATTTTGCTTGTCCCGCCTCCAGAGAATGCAAGAATTCAACTAACATTTATTACACCACAATATACACTAACTAATGCTTTAATCTTGTAGGTCACTGACCGGCAACATATCCTAAAGCAAGAATAAGCAGTCTTCATGAATCTTCTCCTGCTGTAGCCGTGTTTTCAAGCTTGGGTCTCTTCCCATCCTTACTCTTTCTTTTTGTCTTGCCTTCTTTGCCATTGTAGAAATTTTCGTTACCACAAAATAATTAGTTGCTGGCAATAAAATTGGTGCATCAAAGAGTGATAAACGTAAATGTATATATTTACTTTTAGTATATCTATATCATAGATGGGTGATCATAGAAATTTTCAGTCGACGAGTAGATTCAAGAAAATTAATATTATAACAACTTTCTTCCAAAATAAAAAATTCACCTTTTCAGTAAAGTCATAATTATATATTGATGTAATGAATATTCATGCACATGGGTTCCCCCCTCACAGTAATATGATTGGCTGGTGTCTGCCATAAATACAGACTGATGTGGAGGTACAGGGACAACGCCGATTGTCTACGCCTATTGCCTACCACTACGACGAGGACCAGTCCATTACGGTTACCTGCTAGATTGTCCTAATCGTTTACTACTTCGAACAAATATATCCATTACCGGTACATATCATATATATAGCCGAAATAAATAGTTAAATACCCTAAAAAAAGATAACCCTTTATGAAGTCGTCAAAAAACAAACGTTACGACAGTTTTTTATATGCACAAATCCCTTTCATAAAAAAATAAAAATAAAAAAATAAATAAATCTCCATAGACATGCAAACTAGATGAGGGTTAATACATCTTCCGTTTCAAATTTAGACACCCCCACCTTTCCCTGACTTGACATCTACGAAAGTAACTCTATACTGATACTTATTATTAACACCCAACACCCGCCTACCCAACTTAAACAATTCGCCCTAGCTGTTACCATGGAAATTTTGATTTCAATTTTTAAAACACGTAAATTTCAGAAACACGTTATTCCAAAAAATTTCGCTTGAAGATGGAACAGAGCTTTTTTAACTCAATTTAATTTAAATAATTATATTGAAGTTTTCGGCTCTTGTTTTGAAACATTGGACTTCTTATGTCGCGATTTGGAATCATATTTTAAATAAATAATATATATATATATATATATATATATATATATATATATATATATATATATAAATATATACGCAAATATATATTTATGTAGACACACACACACACACACACACACATATATATATATATATGTGTGTGTTGGTTCGTGAATTTAAACGTATAAAAAACGATAAAATATTTTTCCCGTAAAAGATTTAGAGACAATTGCTGCAGAAGTTTTATACGCAATCACATTTTAGAGTTAGTGAAATTCTGAAAGAAAAAAAAAAACTCAAAATAAATAAAGAAGAAAAGAAAGAAAGAAAATAGCTCCTCGTATATAATGAGGAACGAAACCGCGAAATTGCTGGGACTTCTTTAATCAAATACGTGACCACTTCAAAGAGGATGAGAAGCATTGATTCTAGAGAAACCTTTCAAATTGCGTAAAAAGAAAAGGAAAGGAAAGGAAAAAAAAAAAAGTTATAAGCCGAAAACACCTGACAAACATAAGGAAACAGAAAGAGAATGAATAGCAAAACTTTTACAAAAGCAGGATTTCAAAAGAGCAGGAGACTGAACCAGGAAAAAACAAAAAACAAATAAAACAATCTGCAATCTTGAGCGACCGAGAACATAATTAAAAAAACATCAAGAAAAAAAATGGAAGAAATAGAAATTTGAAAAGTGAAAATAAAAAAGGACAAACACTACTTAAGAGAAAATTAATATTACGAAAAATAATCAGAAATAAGAAGATGGTAATTTTTTATGCATTTAAAAAGGGAACGAAAGAAAAACAGCGATTTTAGATAATCTTTCACGTCATCACAGTTTTGTGATTTGTTTGGAATCGGGAAGGTTTAACCTATTGGAAAAATATGCAGTTTAATTGGAAAAGTTCTTGGTCGATAAGTGTTTACAACAACAATGTAACTTATTGTAATTCGCATCATTTTGATTGTCGCCTTCTTCGGCATTGATGCAAAGTTTTTGTTCTTTCGCACAATACTGACCGTGACGGACGCAAAATGCAGCTTGTCAAATGACCATTGCTAGTAAAGAAAGACAAATTATGAGCAGCCATAACTGAATGAGGCCCAGAAGCAACATTCTTTCGAATGTCTCTCAGGACGACAAAGGAAAAATATTTACTGCTTGTTTACAATTAGCTATTTAATTCTATTAAGTCGCGTTCACGCATGTCATTGAGGTTGTGTATGAATGCGTACTTTTATATATGTGTGAATGCGTGCTCTTGTATATTCATAGTTCTATATGTGTATATATATTTTATTTGTCTATCGGTATATATTTGTTTCTTTAGGCGTGTATTTGTGCGTCTATGTGTGTGTGTGTTTCAATGGATGCGTCATGATTGTGTGTTTGCATGTGGAATGACTGCTTGTGTTCTTTTTAAGCCTTTCACTCCAAGCAAGGCAATATCGCCACTAAGATTCAATAGGTTAGTGAGTGTTAGACGATATGAGAAAAAAAAAAACACTATTAGGAAGAGAGAACAATAAAAGAACAAGAATTAAGAAAACAGTAGATAGCGATTGGCATTTCATTTTGATTTTTTAAAATTCAATGTTGACTAGGAAGCAAGAATCCGGAAGAGTGTTCCACAAGCGAGAAGTGCGATAGCAGAAACTGTTAACATAGAACTTTTGGTTACATATAGCCCTTTCAGTTGTTGAATGATCACACCTTGTCGCAATTTGTATGCATTTGTGCATGCTTATCTATGTTTTTATAGATGTATGCGTGTATTAACTATCTATGCGTCTGTCTATGCGTTTGTGCCCAGGCTTGTGTGAATGTTTCTGTGAATGTTGATGTGTGAATATGACTGCATTTTTAGAGTAAATGTCGAATGAATATATGTGCGCATCGATGAGTGTATGTGTTTTTGCATGTCTTTGCGTATGTCTGTTTACGTTATTTTTTTGCGTCTGTTTGTGTGCGTATGTGCGTGTGTATGATATATGGTTGTGTTAATTTTTGTGCGTATCTACCTGTATGAGTGTGCATTTATGCGTGTATATGAATGCGTGTGCCTAAAACTATATGTGTGCAAACGTGTTGTATGCCTATGAATGCATGTATATGCTTATTCGTGGGTTTGCGGGTGGATGTACGATATTTTGTGTGTGTATATACGTGCATATGCGTGTGACTGTGTATTTATGCGTTTATATATGTGTATACGTATTTATATCTATTAGAAAAACAGAGCGGATGGTTGTCAGTAAAAAAGTCAGCCCAAAATGTGATACGTACTGGGGACCTCAAAATAAAGCAGCTGCAGCAATTTAACTAACTGGTTAGGTTTTAACAAACAACAGTAACTTCACAAATAAATCTGAAAACGCACAGGAATAACGAAAGATGCTATGTCGAAACGATGCAAAGTATTAAGAGATCGGAAAATTTCCTTCAAAATTAATAACAATATTGAACTGCGATGAATCTAATTTCCTAAATGTCAGTGAATGAGGGAAAGACTCCCTCACAAAGACAGAGGAGCGAATTAAAGCATCACAGATGATGTACTACGTACCATTGCTAAAAATACAAAACAACAAATCTATGTGAGCATCGAGGAAGTTTTACAGAAAACTATGAACATGATACAATTGTTCACCGATAAAAGCCCAAGAGTCACTCAAGGGGGACTGTTGTATGTCCGTAAATGAAGCGAGCAGTAAGTGCATATTATGAAGATATGAAGGAGATCGCGCAAGAGAGAGAGAGAGAGAGAGAGAGAGAGCTGGTAGAGGGGTGTTGTTTTAGTTAAATTTTATCTGTAATGACTATTAAATATAGTATAACTATTCTAATGACTTTGTAAGTCACTCTTCAAAATTTGACATTGTTAAATTCGCTTCAGAGAAGATAGCTTTCAAATTATGTTTTCTGGGTCTTCAGAAATTGTAAATATAAAGATATATACATGTAAATTAAATTAAATGTGAAGGAAACCTATTCATGTTAATTTGGTGAAGGAGAAATACCATCACAATATAAATTAAATTGTCTGATTGTGTTTGGAATTTCTAACATTAATGTACTTCCCATTGCGTTTAATTACGAAAGGTCGCGTTTTATTATTTACTCAAAGAGGCCAAATAAAAAGTGAAATAAAAATATGCTTTCTCTATCTCTTTACATACAATGTGTTCCAGTATTTTATACGAGGTACATTTTTCAATATCGTTCTATAGACTGCAAGTATTTCAACTTAATTCATCCAATGGGATGCTAGCACAATGTGTTTTGTAAAACAATAAGCACTTGATTCATTTTAGTGACGATACTTCATTGATACCGTTTTTATTCTTACGTAGCCTGGGATACAAAGATAGCGAAAGGTAATTTTTAAAAAAAATACTTACTACATGTTTGTAAGTGACAATTTATCACGAAGAAATTTGTATAAGTTCTTCATGACAAAGTGTAGATACGTAAATCTTTGACGTTCACTCGACGTATGCGAACCCAAGTGAGAATGTAATGCGTGAAGACATCACTTAAAAATAACAAAGTGCTATTCCAGACATGCAGGCTCCAAATGTACTTAAAGTATCACCATGCCACAAACTGAAGCGTTTATCAACGGGCATCAGACCAAATCTTCGACTATATTTAGTCGAATCACCTAGTTTAGCATGTCAGCTGAGCCAAACAGCATATGAAACTGGATTTTCCAGAAAATCCTATTGACAGACAAGTATAGGTTGACGCTAAAAGCAAATACAATGATAAAAATTGGAGCTGGCTAACGAAGGAAGCTATGCCTGCTTGATTAAAGCATCATCAAGGATTGAAGATTTTTGGACGGGAATCTTTTGCTATAATTTTGTAAACAATTGGAAGCTGGAAGATGCCGTCAAAATGGCCTGTTCTTCTTACAGAAGGTTCTTCAAGGTCAGTTTTCAAAACATCGCTTACGATCAAGATAATTAAGTTAAAATAAACAATCATTTCCATACGTTACAACGCTTCAATTCAATGTAGAAATGTGACCAATATATACGTAGATAATGTAGATTTTTAATCTGATATGCTTTCAGTGAGGCCGTATGATTTCCGGATCAAAACCACAAACAGCATTTGATTGTCAACAAGCATTTTTCTGTGAGCAGTATATAAATAACCAAGGATTACATTTTGTAAACAATATTAAGAAATTCTCAAAGTATTTTTGAGAGATTCAAGCCAGGAGAAGCAATGAGAATTATATCAGTAAATATTTTTCCACTTTTGCAGTTGAAGTCAGCTTTCTCTGTTAAAAGATGTATGCTATTTTTTAATTAATTATTGGTGGGTTATTTATGTGATGTTTTCAGAAAAGATTAAAGCAGTTTAAAAAGTCAAACCTAAACTGAAAATTTATTTCATGCTGCCTCTTAAAACTGACATTTTTATTCAATGAATTGGATTTTAAAATTTCGTGATTTCCAATTCCAAGCGACATTATATTCATTTTATATTTTCTTAAAATAATGGATTTCACTAAAATTTCGTATAGATTTTCTATCATCTTCTATCTTTTAACATTATATTCTATTTTATTATTTTCTAAAATAATGGATCGGCTATCTATCTATCTAGCTAGATAGATATGATATCTAGTAAAATTCAAAGATAGATAGATGATATGAATGAATATGAATAGATAGATAGATAGATAGATAGAAATAAAGAAATAAAGAACGAAACAAAGATAGTTGATAGTGTTAAATAATAGTTTCAGACTATTAATTATTAGTGACAGTGTATCTGACATTCTGAGGCTGATCTTGGGGTCAGTTGGTAGACAAAATACCGATCTCGATTCTGATTGGCTTAGCCTAACTTATGAATGTTAAATTCAGAAAGTGTTTTCTAGGTGTTAAGTTTTACACGTTAAATAAATCAGACGTGGTTATTTCGTGTCCCGGGTAACTTGCTCTCCAGTGGGGGTAACAGAGCGACCCCACGGGCTAGTTAAAAATGTACACGTCGACGTGATTAATAAAGTAGTAAGTCAAAATTCCTTTTGCTCATATTCTCATTTCAGCTCTGAACAAACCAACCAGCTATCATTCGGCCGAGAGAGAAGAATGGTGCAACTAGGGTGATGCAACTCTTGTAATATTTACATAATTGTTCTTTCACCATCTTCCGTTCATTAAAACCTAATTAAATAAAGAAAACACAAAAATTTCTACAACAGAAGAAGTCTATAAAAGAAGTCAATTGAAACTTTATGGTAAAATAGTGTTAAATAATATTTTCAGTCTATTATTTTTTAGTGACAGTGTATTTTGTCTCAGACCATTTCAGGCTAACATTTAAATTCAGATGATAGACAAAATAGGGATGTCGGTTTTGATTTACTGAGTCGAACGTGGGAATGTTACAGTTAAAAACGTGTTTCCGGGGAGTTTAGAATTGGTTATTTTGTATCTCGAGTACTCGAAAACTGTCTTTGGGACGTCTTTGGACATTTCAACAACGACAATGAACCGAAACACACGACGTATTAGAATGCGATTAAAGGCAATAATAAAAAATAATGGTTACACAATTGATTACTGAGGCAAGAAGACCAATAATTTTGCCTTATGTTAATATATTTATAGAGTTCTTTTTTGTATTATTGTGTGCCATTTAAATAAAACATTTCAAATTCACACATTCATTTTTTCAAATTCTTGAAAATTTGTCATATTTTTTGCACATAATATTTATATATATATATATATTATATATATATATATTATGGTGTGTGTGTGTGTATGTGTGTGTGTCCATATATATATATATATATATATATATATATATATATATATATATATATAAATATATATTCATATACATATACATATACATATATATATATATATATATATATATATATATATATATATATGCACACACACACACATTACCAAATCACACCCGTTAGAATAGACGAAATAGAATAAATAAATAAAAAATAAAAAACAAAATCAATGAATCCAAATAAAGTAAATAATAAACAAATTAATAAATCCGTATGACCAAAATATTATTTAGACTATAAAAACCAACCTAAAACCGGACGAAGAACATAGCTATATCTGTTATACAATGATAAAAAAGTAAAAAATACTATGTTACTTAAAAATCAAAAACCGAAAAGAGTAAATAAAAATATGCAGTATAATTAATAAAAAATAAAAAACAAGTAAAATAAATTAATCTAAATTCATCGAAATAAATAAACAAACTAACACACCGATCCCGATAAATTAAACGTTAGAAAAAACAAATAAAGATAATAAATCCAAATAAATACATGAAGTAATAAACAAATTAAAAACTGCACCCACCAAAATAATAGTTAGAACAAACTACAACAATCACCCCCAAAACTGAATAACTAGCTTTAATTATCTTCCCAAACCAAAACAATACTATCAAATAAGCGATATATATAAATGTTTACTACGTTAATAAAAACACCGATTAAAAAAAAAAAATATAATATATATATATATATATATATATATATATATATATATATGTGTGTGTGTGTGAAAAGTGTATATAAATATAAATAAATATATATATGTATAATTATTTATATTATATATATATTAGAAAATTACTAATATCAGAGATAGAGCTCATATATATATATATATATATATATATATATATATATATATATATATATATTTTATATTATACATTTTACAACAAATAAGTATAAAAAGTCATAATGTTGTTAGTTTTCAAAAATTTTCAAATTTCAGAAACTCTTAGAAATGTTCATCAGGTTAACTGTAAAAAATCGTTAAAATATAGAGGATGCCAAATTACATAATTTAATGATATTGTAAGGTACTTAATATTTTTGATAATGTAATTTTATAACA
Organism: Acanthosepion pharaonis; assembly: GCA_903632075.3. Lineage (NCBI taxonomy): Eukaryota > Metazoa > Mollusca > Cephalopoda > Sepiida > Sepiidae > Acanthosepion > Acanthosepion pharaonis. Next base: position 1,886,265 of record CAHIKZ030005627.1, read on the forward strand.
TATATATATATATATATATATATATATTTTTTAAATATATATTATATATATATATATTTTTTAAATATATATATATATATATATATATATATATATATATATATATAAGCAGTAGTCAACACCAGCCAATATCAGCTGAGTGCCTCTGAGGAGTCAGTATTGAATAAGGGTCTCAACTTCGCCACAACCATCAGGCGGGTGCTATACTTGGACATCATTGCCAGAGTCGAGGAGGTGGCCCTGAACTTCCCTCAGGCTCAGGCGGATGAACTAAGATGGAAAGTAAGACAGGCCTTGGATAGAGCCAAGCTGCCCAGATGTAACATAAAACTGGAGAGACTGGCGATTGAATCCCTACAGACGAACGAAAAAATCATCATACTACCGGCTGACAAAAGTAATACGACTGTAGTGATGGACAAATCAGATTATACAAGAAAACTGGAAGACCTCATTAGCAATGATAGTTAGAGCAAAGTGAAAAAGGATCCTACTATGAAAACGGAACGCAAACTGTCACAGATCCTAATCAAGAACAAGGATCACTTCGCACCCAAGACGGTTAGGCAGTTATCGCACCGTTACACCAAGCTACCTCACATATACGGTCTCCCTAAGATTCACAAAGACGGTATTCCACTCAGGCCGATTGTTAGTTGCCAAGGCTCTGTGTGCCACCCTCTGAGTCGCTTCCTTGTGGATATAATTGACCCATTGATCGGAAAGTCTCCTTCATATGTCCGAAACTCCGCCCACTTCGTGGAAATAATCAAAGATGCTCCCATCCTATCCAACCAGATGGTGAGGTTGGACGTGGTGAGTTTGTTCACCGAGGTACCCACGGAGGAGGCACTCTCAGTAGTCAGAGACAGATTGACCTCTGACACTTCCCTAGATGTTCGGACCAGTATTCCAATAGATAATCTAATGGAGATGTTGAATTTCTGTACACAAACAACACACTTCGGAATGGGATCACACATATATCGACAGAATGTGGGCTTAGCAACGGGCTCGCCATTATCACCAGCAATGGCGAATATATACATGGAATACTTTGAAGAAATGGCATTAGAATCTATATCTCTAAAGCCTACTATATGGTTAAGGTACGTAGATGACACCTTCATACTCTGGCCACATCAGGAAGAAGTCCAGGTTCTTCTGGACCATGTGAACTCAATAAGACCTTCGATACAGTTCACAATGGAGAAAGAGAGTAACAACACACTCCCATTCCTGAATGTACTAATATCTCGAACAGAGCATGGGTTCAAGACATCCGTATACCGTAAACCAACATTCACCGGACAGTATCTCAATTTCAACTCCCACCATCCATACAGCGTAAAGAAAGGGATCGTCCGTTGCTTGCAACACCGAGCAAAAGTCATAAGTGGCGACCCAGAGACGTTAGATAAGGAATTGGTCAGTATAAGTAGTACTCTACAACGTAACAACTACCTTGGGTACATGGCGGCAGCCCCCAAAACAGGGATGACGGGTACAAGAGGAGGAGGAGGATAACAACACTCAGAAAACAGTCTGCCTGCCTTATGTGAATGGGGTTATCATCGAAAATACAAAGGATCTGCGGTCCATATAACATCAGGACAACCTTCAAAAGCGTGACAACACTTCTCAGATATCTCTCTCGAGTGACACCCCCATAGAAGAGAACATGACTAAAGATTGTGTGTACGCTATCCCGTGCAGCTGCGGAAAGGAATATAAAGGAGAGACAGGCCTCTCCCTCAAGGTAAGAATTCAAGAACACCAGAAAGCTGTAACGGGAAGTAGAAAAATCAAGCCTGGCTGACCACATATGGAGAGAGAAGGGAGATCACCGTCCCCTGTGTGATCATGTTGAGATCATAGACAGGGAACACCATTGGAAAATTCGTAAACTTAAGGAATCAGCACATATGCTAGGCCACAAAAATCTCCTGAGCCGACCAAGCATAGAAATAAATACAATATGGGAACCAGTAATAAGGAGTGCCAGAGAAAAGCAATGGTAACAAAGTTGCAATATGAGCTCTGGTAAAAACATGAATGATAACAGCAAAATTGCAATATGAGCACTGGTAAAAAATGGTTGCTGAAAACATTAGGTTTATAATACCCAGAAATTCATACCCAGATGTCCTTAAGGACACATGGCACAGTGGATAAAGATGTTCCAGTGACAGACCCAAAGTGTGTGAGTTCAATACCCATTTAAGGCAGTGGAGAACTTTCAGGAGATAACTGATAACTGACATCCATCAAACATGGCACGTGGAATTAGAACAGTCTACCTCAGTGATCGAAATAAAGGGTTCAGTTCGAAATTCCAACCAACTGAAGAAGGCCGGAGCGTACAATGGCCGAAACGTTGTGACAAATATGGCGACAAAGATGAGGACAATAGTCCAACTAATGTAAAAATATATATATATATATATATATATATATATATTTATATCATATGTGTGTGTTATACGTTTATATTATATATATATATATATATAAATATATTATATATATCGTTTTTGAATATCGTTTTGGTACCACAAATGTGGAAACACGTTTCCGGTGTTTTGTTTTTTAAATTTTAATTAAGGTCAGCGAATCGGTAGCGAATTATGCATCGAAAAATAATTCATATTTATCTGTATCTCACTCATTTAAACCGTTATTTAACTCCTCTCTCTAAAACTTCTCTCTATTAAATTTTAATCCCCACCTTCACCATTAGGCCTTCCTGATCTTCTTTCTTATGTTACCCCTCTCTAGAGCTTCATACATTTCCCTCTCACACTTGTTTCCCACTCCCACACATACACTCTCACTAAAATTTTATTTTTTATACCCGGAGTTATATTTTCCGATTTTCTTTTGAATTTGTACATCTGATGAATTGGATCATCATTACGATTCCAATGTAATAAATTATAACCATGGATCATTAATTTTTGGGCATTTATTATATATATATATATATGTGTGTGTGTGTGTGTTTGTGTGGAAATTATTGACGTTTGCTCTTCATCCAACAGTATTCCGAATTATGTTAATCGTTAATTTTAGGTGACACACAGGTTTGAATAGATCCCCGTTTTATTTTTTATACGTCTGCTGGCCTGAGCATTCTTCAGACTTAAAACAGTCTGCAGTAGGGCTAGAACCTGTGTTGTCCTTTATAATGGAAACCACCATATAATCCAGCGCGCACTCTGGCCGAGTGGTCTCAAAATTTCCAGATTTAATGAACACGAAGTAGGAAGCTAAAATATAGACTTAAAACAAAAAGAAAAAAACATTCAAGTGAATCATCTTGCCATGTAAATAAAATTATCAGTATTCTTCAGGTATCTGGCCATGTTTCAGATATATATTATTTTATTTAATCTACGAGAATTGACTATTCCTTTTCTGCTCTCAATTTTTAGATATGATAATTCATATTAACTAATAACTCATAGTTCCACTTCTTTTTTCGTAGACTGAGAACAATCTTCAACCCGAGAATCCAATAAGCATCTCAGTTTAATGTCCGAACTGTCGAAAATTATATTTTCTGAAGAAAATTAATTTAATGCGGTCACACATAGGAAGGCTCGAACCCGAGATGCCCATCTGAAGCTGTGAGATACAAAAGGTTTACAGTGTTCCATCAATTTGAACCATCTTTCATAATGATCACAATGTTTACAGTTGGATCTATCTATATATGGCAAAAAGCTGTAATTTATGCGTGAATAAAATAAAATATTTTCATCAAATTAATTAAAGGTTGTCTCAATTTCTAACTCATTTTTATGTTTATTTTGTAGAATTACATATCTTAATATATTTAACAAATTTTATTTACATTCTTTCTTAATTTGCAACTTTGGTATTGTCGTTTCTTGGGTTATTGAATTCGCGTTTGTTCTTAATTTTTGTCTTTCTATTCATTAGATTATTCCATAAAGTTTAATAAGTTTTCTTTCCATGAACCGTGTTTAATTCCTCAATATTTAGTAGATGTTTTCAATGACCTTAACGAGTTGGTAATTTTTGTCCTATATTGAACTTCATTAAATTATTCTCTCAGTATATATTCTTAATTACTAGCTTCTTATTTTTTATTTATTTGTTTTCGTTTTACATCTTCTTGCCGCGCCTATTTTCCCGCTTTCCTTGCATAGTTTCCCGCGCATCGCAGCGTTTTCTTCAATTTACTGTATTTTTTTTCTTTATTTATTTTTGTCGAATCTATTTCCTTATCTGAATATTCCTTACTTCGCTGACGTTACAAAACACAATATATGGCTGATAATAACATCACAAGTTTAAAATATTGCACTGTTGTGAGGACCTTTTACGTGAGCAATTCATTTTCTATGCAGACTTTGATTTTATTATCATTTTCCGTCCATTTTCCCACCATTTTTTTCCGCTGTCTCAAACTTTTCTTTTTTTCTCTCTTTCTATCGTTCTTTCTTTGTTTTTTTACGTCGAGATCCTCATCCAAGTCGTCATTATTTCGCTTATGCCATTTCATAGTCTTTTTGTATTGTTGTGTACAAATAGAATTCCTCAGAGATGAGAAATTCTGACGTAAATTGTTGATTCAGAACGAAAGAGAGGCTCCTCAGAGATAACGTTTTTGCAGTACTTCTGAAAGATAAACAATTTATTTAATTCTTTTCATACATTGGATCCTATTTTATTATTCAGATAAATACTTTCACAAAAAATGCTATCAACCAACTGTTGCCGGTAAAATTGCATCCATCCATATATATATATATATATATATATATATATATATATATTCATGTGTGTGTGTGTGTGTGTGTGTAGCAATGACACAATATGGTATGGAGGATATAGAATCAGGGAGACCTCTATGTCAAAAAACAGAGCAAGATTATTATTAATTAAAGACTATACAACACGTAAAATCCTATTTCTCATGAAATAAAAAATATTATTTATTATGGGTGCTTGATAATCTTAAATTAGTAATAATAATAATGATAATAATAATAATAATAATATCTGATTATTAATTAAAGAATATCAGACACTTAAAATCCATTAATCTCTTAATTTTGATATTTTTAATTAATAATATTTTTGCTCTATTTTTTTACACAGAGCTCTCCTAGATCTATATCCTCCTGGAAATTTCATAAGGATTACTATATTGTATCATTACATACACACAGACACACATATATATATATATATATATATATATATATATATATATATATATATATATATATATATGTGTGTGTGTGTCTGTGTGGCTGTGTCTGTGTGAATTTAACTTTGAATTTATTTTTAATATCTAGAGATATAATCCCAGTGTAATTTGGAAAGTATCTAAAAATATTCCACGACTCAAGCCTCATCCATCAAGATGAGTGGTCAATTACGTGGTCACAAGAATTGTGCGTGAGATGACGATAATACCCGTAATGATACTTCTAATCACTACTGATCATGTTCTCATTAGAAAAACCTGTAGCTAAATAGTCATCTATCTATCTATCTATCTATCTCTCTCTCTCTCTCTCTATATATATATATCATTGAATACGAGTGACAATGAGCTTTTATTTAATTTTTTATACAATTTCTCATATAATAATCATCTAATATTTTTTTTCTTTTCAGATGATAAATTATATAAAAACAGTCCGAATATCCCTTTTATACGAGTGCTTTCGGACAGTTTTTATATAATTTATCACCTGAAAGCAAAACAATTATTAGATCGCATGAGAAATTGTATAAAAAAAATCTAAATAAAAACACCTTGTCCGTCGTATTCAATATAATGTGCATCGAAGAAGGTTTGCTACGTAAACACACACACACACACATACACAAATATATATATATATATATACTAAGGCTATCACCGAGTCTTGAACGCAAACTTCATGTTATCTCTATAGAATAGATAGTCTGAAAATTGCGTTCAAGCATGAAACAGACTGGCCACTCTTGGTGTTGATCTCAGGTGTACACTTTTATCTTTGTTCCTGTTATTGATCATTTTTACCTATAAATATACCATGCCGGAGAACTGAACTTTTTAACATAATAAAATATAAGAATTATACTCCAAAATCCGAAGGACAATATCAACAGCGAAAAAATACGTTCCAAAAGTTAAACAAAATATTAAGTAATAAGAAAATTTAAGATTGTAACGATTATATGTAAATATCAATTCTTCTATAGTGAAAGGGATGCTGGGATATTACCTTACAGATGAAGGTACGAGAGGCAACGGTGATTTTGTTGTATTGAAGATGTTAAGAATAGCATGGATAGAATGTCAGAGCAAAGGAAAGGTTTTTTTGAAAATGGAAACAAAATGGACACAAAATCAGAAAGAAAGATTTGGCATTTCTAGGACAAACAATGTAGAAAGTGAGCTTTGAAAACTTGATACCCACAAGGACATATAGAAGACAGGACGTACAGATTGCAACAGCGATTAGCATGACTACCAGTGTGTTAATGTATGGCAGAACAGGAACTCGGAATTACAGTAAGTGAACAAATACTGCTTCCTTTTTCAAATAGTAGATGGTTGTGTATAACCATATTTGCCAAGTCATCGAAGGAAACATTACAGAACAGAAGACATATAAGCATTCCCGTTTTCATTATTTTATTCTCCTGTAGAGTCATCAACGCTTTCCGATATCTTGCAAGTTCTTCTCATAATTACATGACTGCAAACAAACTCCGGCTTATTGCAGCGGCTTTTAACCACTATCTAAAATTTCAATGCGGCCATTAATCAATAATAAATTTTAGAGAACAAGTAGATGCATTTCGAAACTGTTTAAGGAGATAGAAAGAAAGACGGGACATTGTTAAATGTCATTTAGATTACATTTATCCTTTTGGCAATTTAGCCCATGTTAAAAGAATGAAATTCAAATGAAATGCATTTGTTCTAACAAATCGAATTTTATTATCTTCTACAGAAAATTTAAATTCCTCTCTCTGCCTATGTCAAATAGTAAAATCTTCGAATCCCTAACAAACAATCAAATTTTCGTCTCTCACCGAGATAAATTAAATAACAAATGAAGTCATTTTTACAAGCACACGGGTTGATGAGTAGATTCTAACTACACGATTGACGTAAGGAATTAACTCTTATACTTTTAAATATCTGGAATAAAACAAATAGATTCAAAATCTTCATTGTCTTTTGTAAATCTTATACTAAAATTCCTCTTTACAGACATATGTAAGCAAATACGCCAAGACGGCATGTCAAAATAAATCTTCCAAATGAACTCGATACCAAACGTGATTTCAATGAGAATGACTTCGCGCTTTTTAAAGATAAGGCGGGCATTTTTAATCTATTCATGAGTCAATACTCGTTTTATTTTGATGATTTACGCTTGTGACGGAATTGCGTTTAATAATAAATGAAACAAAAATGTTAGTTAATTCAAATACATTTAGCCGTTTCGATAGGATATTCTTATTTTGAAAAGACTTTTCTATCCATATTGATTTTATCCCAAGATCCGAAGGAAAATCAAATATTAAATTTAGATTTCTCCATATTAGTAAATATCAATAATATAATGACAGTTTTCAATATTCGGTTTACAATCTGTGATTCAATGATCAGACTTCCTTTATATATGATTAAGTTAAATATTCAATTTGGGATTAGTATAGGAATTGGTCTTAATAAGTTACTTATTTATCATTATCATAATGATAATTATTAGTAATATTATTATTTTCTTTGACTTCTGTTGTATACACATTACTTCCTGGTCCCAAGCAGAGACTTAAGATCAGAAATGGCTTCATAGTATTTTACACTGAGTTCTTGTTTTTGTGAAGAAAACAACAACAAACAAGACAAACTAGAATCATACACATTATATATAGCTAAATTAATTCGTAATGTGTGAGCTCTGACTGTGAGTAGAATCGTTTAATTTCTCTATAGCATGGCTACCAAAAATCGATTAATACAGTGCATCGGGACATTTTCCAATAAATCCGTGTGCTCTATCTACAACTGGAAATACTGATGTCCCCATGTGCAATACTTTTGAGATTTTCACTTCAAGAACATTGTATTTTGTTATTTTTTTTTAATATTTTCAAAGATACATTATAACCTTACATTTGACTGATAAAATCAGCAGATAACAAAGAAAAATATTCATAGGATTCAATGAAGCATCCAGGAAACAAAGAAAGTACGGAAAAACATCCTTTATCAATAAATAGTAAATAGGCGACGAGCAAAATACTTTCTAAATATACCACACTAAAGATATCATGGAAAATAAAGAAAAGAATATCAGTCTACAACAGTCAATCGAAAAACTGTAAACTCTGCCTGGAGAAAGAAAGCTCTAATTACCTTACCAGACGAAAACAAACTACGAAATAAAAAATCAGAACTTATCTAAAATGTGGACGCGAAAACAATTTTTTACTATGTTATTTAAAAATTGAAAACTTAAAACGAACAGAAATAAAGGAAAATAAATATATAAATCATAATCAAAAAAAAAGTAAAATAAATTAATCCAAACAAATAAATCAATAAATACTAAACAGATAAACACAAGAAAACATAGTAAGAAGAAACATTCAATAACGACTAAAATATTTAAACTAACAACATTACAAATAATAATAATAAAAGAAACTCCATTCGGATTTATAATTATTCGCACTCAATAACCCCTATATAGCGTTACCGCCCACCAAAATAACAGTTAAAATGATACAATAGACTACCCACAATGCAATGCAATAGATTATACACAATGCATCACTGACCTGTGTATATAAATAGTCGTGCAAAAACAACGCCTGGGGATTCGGTCTAATATGAAACTGATTGCCGCATCTGGGTTTGGACATCAATGTTTACTTTTATATTTATAATTATATACTCTCTATACCTGATATGGAGCACTTTAACCCATAAGTATAGAATACCTTAAAAGTATATTTTATCACACACAAACACGCACATACACTTACACACACATACGCATATATGTACAGCATGTATATATATATATATATATATATATATATATATATATATATATATATATATGCATGCATATATATGTGTGTGTAAATATTCTCAGATGAAGTGTATCTGCAGAAGAGACAAAAAGAATAAAGAGTCAAAACTAAATTGAGACGACGCGTTTCGTCCTCTGAGGGAATCTGACAAGGCAAAGTAGCATTGATTATGCTGCACCTGTTTACATACAGAGTCGAGGATGTCATTGTTTTATCAAGGGTTATAAATTTATTAATGTTCATCAAGTCGTTAAAACGTCAGTCAAAAAATGGGGAGGACACTAAGCGTCATAATTCATAGTCTGGTAAAGTAAAGTTAGCCAGTAATATTCAATAATTTAACTGTTTTTCATTTTTTAAAATGAATATCGTTTAGATCGAGATTTGATTGTTATAGTATGAGATCTCCTCGTTTCTGCAGGACATCTTCGAAGGATGAAGTGATGGGGTCAACCGAATCCTTTAGATTTAAAAAAAATATATATATTACTGTGCATATTGGCTTGGGAATGTAGTAATTCGTTCACGTATGTGTGTGTATAAGGGTGTATGTACACATACACGCCCACACGAACACATACACACACACACATATGTGTGTGTGTGTGTATATATATATATATATATATATATATATATTACAGAGAAAGAAAGCGTTAGATTGATGTACCTATATCTATCTATCTATCTATCTATCTAAGTCACAGAATTATATAATTGTACACACGCACACATATATGTAAGTGTGTCAGTGTGTATATATATATATATATATATATATATATATATATATATATACGAGAGGATAGAATCCAGGTAGAACTCAATGTCCAGGACAGAGTAAGGATATAATAAAAAGGCTTAAACACTCACAATCCATGGTCATAATTTATTCCATACATATATGCCTATGTGTATGTTTGTGTTTCTCTGTGTGTGTGTGTGTGTGTGTGTGTGTCTGTGTGGGTAATCTTGGCTAGGTGGTATTACTTTCACACTTTATGAAAAATTCGTGTAGCATCTCAAATACCTGTACTTACCTAAAATACCTGTGCCCAACTTAAATTAGCAGATATAAATTCGTAGAAGATTGAACCCGAAAATTAACAAATCTATTCGTTCCTTGTCTTCTTTTCTGTCTGTCTGTCTTTCTGTCTACAGAATGCAGTAGAAATACTCATTACATATTCTTCCCAGAAATATTTCACACGTAATTCATTAATTTCATTAGCTTGATGAAGACACAACTGTTTCTAATGCCTTACTATTATGTAGAAGATGGTACTTCTGTGAAGTTTATGCAGTATTTTTGCCGCACATGCAACAAATAAAACAAAAGTTAATACTTGATAACAAAATATAGAAGGAAATCAAGACTAGAATCACTATACTGAGAAATACTTCCGTGTTTTTAAGTCATTATTCTAGTATATTCCCATTATTCTGATTATATATATCTACACAAACATTGTTGGAAATAATGCCTATTTTTATATATCCTTAAATAGGCAGATAATGATAACAAAAAGAATGAAATAGACCATAATTATTTGAAACAATCATTACACTCACATTAAGTGTTTTCAGATTAATATTCTGAGATATACTGATTTTTCACTATCTGTCTATATTTCTGAGATGAGTTATTTATTATTCGGACTACATCTTTGTCGCCTATTTTTACATTGTTCGGACTATTTACATTGTTCCTCATCTTTGTCTTTTGTTTTTTGTTTTCTCTCTCTCTCTCTCTCATTCTTTATCTCGCTATGAACCATTTTTCTTCAGGATGTAAATTCTTACTCCTAGACAATATTTGTACGTTTTGGGGTACTTCTTTTATACGAAGTAGGCGATCCTGTCTCTCCACGAATTTCTGTCTTACGGCCACATCACGTTGAAGCATCGTATGACCATCTAAGTTAAGCAACATCTAGCCTTGTCCGTAGATGTGTGGGAATACCAGTTGCTGTAAGCTTGGATGTGCTGGTGGTGTAATGGATAATAGCTCAGAATTTTTTATCGGAAATCCAATTTCTAATTCTCTGGGTTTATTACATTGAATTACACGCAAATACACTTAGGGAAAGTATGACTCCACTTCGTCCCCCGGCTATAGGTTAAATAGTAACACGTGTATCACTAATGAATTTTTACCTAAAAACAAAATTCTTACATCATAAAAATATTTTCTGGCTTTAGATAATATGCAAAAGGTTGAAACGAGTTCCTATCATTTGCAGCACAATGCAATGTTTGACCCCTTAATATGCACCCTTATGTCATTCTGATCCTAAGCATAAATATCATTTTCGTTTTGATTTTTCTTATATTTTTCTTCTCACATTTCTTTTCTCATCGCCCACTTCTAGTGCCATACAAGTGTTAACTAAAATCTCTTTTTCATCTGCGAGGAAAATTTTCTAGCATACGCCCGCATACTGGAGGATTGATATTACATAATAATTGATCAAACTTAAGGTAAAATTTCAAACTTATCGACATTCTATTTGTTCCTCTTGCATTCAATGTAGCTTGTGAGTGTCACATTCTCTAAGCCTTGTTTCCACGATATTACTTTTTTTTTTTTTAAAATGAGTAAATCGAGAAAACCAGATTCATATTCGAGCAACCTAATAATGAAAATGTTTTCTCAGGCAGAGTTTGGACATACGTCCCACTTTGTAAGTTAAGCCACTAATTCTAACAAAGAAAACAAGATTGAGGGACTCAGATGGGGAAGCGCGCATTTATAGTAAGCCTAATTCAAAATATTTAAAAACAGGGCATCTAATCAAAGATGTAAAAACCTATGATTAGTCCAGATTTTATGTTTTGTTTGTGGTGGGAAAAGAAAGTGGATTAGATCGTTATTGTTTGTGGGTTTATCATAAAATTTAAAATCTAATTTCTCATTGTTGTGTATTAATAAATTTATGATTTTATCACCGAGCCCTTAGGATATGTAACCCGGAATACGTAAATAAAGGAGAGAAACATATTGAGAAAACTTTCAAACTTCTCCGCTGGCACATCGCCATCTCATCTTATCCTCAACTCTAAAAAACGAGCTTAAAAAAATCCACAAATCCAATGCAACAGACAAAATCATTACCACTTCTAACAAAAATTACACAGAATTCATAATCCTGCCCTCTTTCTACTAAACGCACAAATAAATTACTCATCCCTAATACTAGGACCGTTACCATCAGCTCCAAGACAATCGGATATATAATTAAGAAAAAAAAAAAATTCAGTAACAATTCGAATGCCAGGATTTATAAGTGTTTTACAATGCAAAAATGTTTATGCGGTAGAAACATCACTTGATTTAAAAGCCCGCATCTACGAACAAAAGAGAGACTTGCGTTTGGACACACGATCTAACTCTCTCAATTTCCATCGAAACGATGTTGGACATAACTTTGATTTCACTAATACCACCTTAATTAAAAAACAAAAAGAACAAAAATCTTTAAGGAGAAATTATGTTTTAAACTTAATAATAACATTATTACCAACTATAAACACACGCATAACACATTACATTACATCGCCATATTTCCTAGAATGCTTTCTTAAAGATTCTAATTTATATTAATCTAATACAAAGATTAAAGAGATCAGCCATAAATTAGAATGATGTGACACTCCGCAGCGCTTGCTTGACAGCAAAAAGACGAAGATTTTAGAATTGACACTAGACTGACACACATACACAATTAAGAATGCACATTACCACACGATGCCCACTTAGACATACAAGAATTTTCACAGACTTGCATATATATAGAGTTTTCTACGGTTTTACGCATGTGACATGTAGAGAATTGACAAAAAACAATTGAAAATACCAATGTTTCTGTGTTTTTGTTTGTTTTCTCCCAATCTCTGACGAAGCTTTAATAAAAGTGAAAAATGTTAGATTGATATACGTTTCCCATTTGTTCTTTATTTTATCATCTCTCTCTCTCTCTATATATATATATATATAGGCTATATGACAGTTCCGTATACGATACAGGTTCGATTTCTGTCGGAGGACGAATATTTTCTATGGAACTTTCTCGGACATTCAGGCCGGTAAATGTTGTTAATACTGTTTATTATAAAACAGAGCTCTTACTTAAAGTATTTGTATCTATAAAAAGAATGTATAAACATAAAAAATGTCTTAAAATAATTGTCGGACTTTGTCAATTTCCTAATTTATTATTATCTCAAAAAATTTCTTAAAATCTAAAAATATTTTCTGGCGTTCAATAACCTGCAAAGGGTTGATAAACTGTAAAATAATGAATCACTCCTTCGTTGGTCCTCGTTTATGAATTTACACGATAAACTCTGAATTTTCTCATCTTATGAGCGAAACTTTCAAATCGCTGGCATTAAATGGTAAATAATTGTTTCTACGTAATTTAACTCTAGTTTGTCTAACTTTAGTTCTTCAAATAGTGTAATCATAAAAAAAAATACCTATATCATATGAAATGTGAGTAGAATATCCGGGTTTACCGTTACATATGAAACAATATACACACTTAAATCTATATTGATAGATTTAATTCACATATCTTTTTGAATCTGATATATTACGAGTTTCCACTTAATGGCAGCACCTGCGCGAATATAACCAAATACCGCCAGGTGCATCATAAAAAAAGGTAAACATTGGCAAATAACTGCAAATATTTAAATATTTATCCAGGCTTATGCATTCTGGCAGTTTTTTTTTTTTTTTTTGCAATATTTAATAATCTTAAATTAATATAAACATGAGGTCAAATAGGACAAACTCTTAGCAAGAAGAGATTAGTTTACCAGTCTGAAAAATATGGATTATGATCGATTAATTTGTTTCGCAAGTCAGACTGATATGTGATATTTTTATTTTATATACGTGAGTATGTTTTCGATTTGGCTCACTTGTCATTTTACTGTTACTAAGAGTATTTTATAGTTTATATATGACTGAAATTAGCAGTCGTCATGAAGTGTCTTTCTTTCTCCATAGATAGATAGGCATTCTGTTCGTATGATGATCCCGCTCGCGAGAAACATGATTAGCGGTCCTAAATGTGTCTCTTTTTGAGTAGTGTCGAAGGGTAATTGCTCTGTTTCAAATATAGAATCAACAGCCACATCTAGATCTGCTGCTGCTGATGATGATGATGATGCAAATGACTTTTGACTGCAAAAATGTGCACAAGTATTTCTCCTTACTTTCCTTTTTCTTCGATTTTTATTCTTAATTTTTCATCCATTGATGTCGTGAGGTATTTGCCCATGGGATATATTTTGCAGAAAACCGTCAAACTTGCGCCGGAGGGAAACCTTAGAAAAGAGTCGTTAGAAATGAGCTTCAAAAAATCATCCTATTTTATAGATCTCCTAATGGAGGACGAACTTACGACAGAACTAACAATCGCTGTGAAATGATCATTTCTCCTATTACTCTGTAGCATGTTTATTTCTTTCCTCAAATAGCTACGCAAAGTGAATATGAAGTGGGGATCGAATGTACTACTTGTTTGTCCTATTTTCCTTGTCCTTTCAGGATGTGGGCGATCATGGATATTTATATGATTCTATCATTTATTTTCTCTCCTATTAAGTTTTGTTCTTTCATTATCCGACCACTGTCTTGTCAGTGTCATAATTCCAAGCCGTCTTTCCACAAATACCAATAGCCACTTTCTCAATCTAAAGTTAAACGTCCTAATATTGAACTACTACGGTAGTAAAAGACATGCTTTACGGTATGGTTATCCAAACGCATTGAGCTATATTTAGCCCCCTCGCATAAATAGTAGAGTTCACCGCCTACTAAATTCTGCTTGAAAGTAAGATCTAAAGAGATGACTAAATTTGTCCTGTTTGCCTCAATCTTTTTTTAAGCTGTTCTCCCCAGGTGAGGGGTTACAGTTAATGAGAGCTAGAAAAAAGAGGAGTGTTTGAGAAAAGGATAAAAGAAGGACGGCCATCAGCATCAAGGCATCAGAAGATGTCAGTTGACATTACATTTGATTATTTGAAGATTATAGCTATCAGGAAAGCAAGTAGGAGGAAGGGAATTACTCTGTCAGGAAGAGCGAGAGAAGAAGCTGTTGGAGTAGAAGAGGCGGTTATATTTAACTGTTTCGACAGTGAAAGGGTGGGACCGAGATGCCAACCTAGCAGCACGCTTAAATTCATGCAGTTGGGGTACCAGTGAAAGTAGCTCATCAGAGCAATTGTCATGAACATATTTGTAGAAAAGACAAAGAGAAGCCACAGCACGTCTGTGAGAACATGACTGTAGACGATATGCCAGATCAGGACCTATCACATTGCATATCCGTCTCTGGATTTTGTCTACGACCTCGAGATGAACAGCAGAGGCACAAAACCATATATGACAACAGTATTCGATGGAAGGATGATAATGTTATTGAGCTGAATTGCATCATTTAAAATCGTTACTGTATTTAATTTGTTCTTTTATCCACCCTAAATAGATTATAAACCTTTTACATAAATATAATGGTCTTACTCCAGATAATCAATACAAGAATACCTCAGTTAGTGCCGCGAATGTTTACATTAAAAGAGACGCACTAATCGAAAAAGCATTAATCGAATATAAACAAAATTTACAAACATTGTCCGCTGACCTGAGATGGAACGAAGACATTGAGTCAATAGCTTCGTCCACCGCGAGGAAAGTCGGCCCCCTGTGCCGCGCCAGGAAATTTTTCTCGCCGTAGTCAATCCTTCAAATCTACAAATCAACCATTCGCCCTTGTATGGAGTATTGC
The DNA here is from genome assembly GCA_903632075.3 of Acanthosepion pharaonis. Lineage (NCBI taxonomy): Eukaryota > Metazoa > Mollusca > Cephalopoda > Sepiida > Sepiidae > Acanthosepion > Acanthosepion pharaonis. The sequence goes on from CAHIKZ030005627.1 coordinate 1,902,152, forward strand.
ATCCATATATGGTATGGAGCCCCTTCTGTTTGTCTCAACGTCCTTGATAAAATCTAAAGACGGATATGCAATCTAATTGTACCTGATCTGGCATCTCGTCTGCAGCCGCTCTCTCACAGACGTGCCATTGCCTCCCTCTGTCTTTTTTACAAATACTTTCACGGTAACTGCTCCGATGAGCTGCTTTCGCTGGTTCCCAGACTTCATGAATTTAAGCGTTCAACTAGGCTGTCATCTCGCTCCCACCTTTTCCCTGTCAAAACTGTTAAATGTAGCCGTCTCTTCTACTCCAATAGCTTCATGTCTCGCACTTCTCTCCGTGGAACTCCGTCCCAATTTCTTGTTTTCCTGATAGCTATAATCTCCAACTATTCAAATGTAAGGTCAATCGACGTCTCCAGATGCCCTGATCTATCCCCTATCCTTCTCTTCATCCTTTCCTCTATCATTCCTCTTTGCTCTGTAACCTGTTGTGTGCTACTGGCTTCCCGCTTTGCTTGGAGTGAAATGCTTAAAAAAAATAATTACTCATTTTTCATTTTTAAATTTTTGAAAATTATTAATTAATTGGTAACTCTAAAAAAAATCCTATGGTTAGACTAAAAACTGTTCTACCGCACTAATCGATAACGATATATGCACTAATCGAATTTTGCTATGAAACATTTCGGTTCATTCCACGAAAACGCTTTAATCGAATACGCAATAATGGAAGGACCCGTATATAAGCAAAATAAATGTCTGTATTTATAATCAAAACAAATATATTTTTACAATAGGTTAAATACATTTCGTTTGAAAAAATCAGATAAAACATAGGATATCTCATTATTTTTATATGCCGAGTTCGCTCAGGATGTAAGCGAACAAGCTTCTCCACAACTTTCTGTCCTTTATAGCTCCTAATAAACTTTGTCTTTCTATATATCCCTTGACTATCAGATTTTATAAACCCCCATCTTCAATGTACTCCAGAAACCTTAATTGTCTCTTCCCGATGTTAAGTTTTAGTTTACTTTCTGTTACAATTTTCCCCAGATCTTCGTATGTGCTCACATGTTCGGTCCATTGCATCCTTAGCATCCTTCTGTAGAACCACATTTCTATTCTTTCAAGTTTCTCTTCATTTTTGAGGAGATCGTCCAGCACTCACTACCATACAGGCAGACATATATCACATAATAATTTAGTACTCTTTGACTTGTTTCTAGCATAATAGTTCTATTTCTTAATACTCTGATCAGAAGATTTTAAATCTTGATATATAAATTACCCTCTCTATTTAACATGTGATTTAGCCATTGACTTTTCATTTCATGTCTACCTCTTTGACTTGTCGATTTAACATAAATTAGAGCTAAATTCTGTACGGCTGTTGACACGTGAGACGAAGTCAGGAGGAAGTACGTCTTTCTTATATAAAACGTGTTTACTACAATCAAAGTCTTGTAAAATCTATGATTGTGAGTATTATGATTTCTATCTGAGTAGGCGAACCAATATGGCAACCGCCAACATTGCAGTGCATCTTTTCTTGGTTGCTTGAACATAATTATTGCTAATTAACTGAGAATCTGATCTAATCGAAGAACAAAGGATCAGCTGACTTTACCGAAGAAAGATCGATGAGGAAATATTCAATCCGAATAATTACAGGCAGCTTATTTGCCTTAGAGCTCAGTAATAAACTTACACAGCTACACACACACACACACACATACACACACATATTGGCAAATGAATAAAAAAGATCCCTTTGAGAGGATTGGTGTGTATATTTACTGTTGCCAATGTCGATATGCTTTCGAATAAAAAGAGAGTTTAACGTCATCCCCTGGCGCCCAGGGGTCTGTTCCGTGAAAGTCCAATGCTCAGCAATAGCGTTGTTATTCGATTAGAATAATTATATAATCGAATAAGACAAAAGTTCTGCTTGCACTGACATAACCGTGCCTATTTTTAAAGACTAATATAAAAGATTGAGTCGAGTCTTCAGTCTAACAAGTTTTTCTAGTAAGCTACTCATTTATCAGATCAAATTGGCTCGTAGAGGTTTTTCAGCAATGTGCATGTTCCCGCCTCTTTTTTATGCATTTGTGTGCATGAAACATCTGATGCGTATTTGTAATATAGAGTAACAGACATCTAGTCAAGACTTCTTTAAAAAAAAAAAAAAAAAAAAAAAACGACTTTATATTTGCTATCAATAAAACGGGTTTTACAATTCCAGACACATACGATCACTCTGAAAGTTTCTTATACATATAAACATGATTACTCTAGCACAAGGCTCCACGAGCGATAACATTCTGCAAATAATCTATGCGTCAAGAACTTGTTCGTTTTGGTATCAGCGTTTGAAATCGAAACTTTTAATTAGATTCGACCACTGCCAAATATGAAACAACATTTGCTATGCAACACGCTATTGGGTATCAATGGCTACAAATATTTCTCATGAAGTACCGAGTCGTCACTGTGTTATCAGGCTAGGGAATCTCGTTACAATGAATAGGTCATGTATCAGAATCGATGCCACCGTAGGCATTTGATAGCGGAGTTTTTATTTTCGGCATTTATTGAGCTGTCTTGCTACTAAATTAGCTTAGTATGACGTAAGAACAAATGAATGAAAATATGTAAAAAAAAAAAAAAAACGCTTAATTCAATAAAACCTAAAACCTAAAATTTGTCCTATGGTGGACATTAAATTTCTGCTTCAGTTAAGCAGTATATTAACATTGAAAATTGTACTTTGATGTTATAATGTCAGACACAAAGGCTAACTTTTCGCATTATATATACAATATAAATCGGACCCACACTTACCAGAAACTTCGCAAACGATTACATTTACAGATTGCTTTTCAATTCTCAAAGAAAAAGATGTCAATTTCCTGAAAAGAACGTCAAACTAAATGGATTAAAACAATCGTTGAAAAATGTCAATTTAGCATAATTAAATATGTCATCACTTCTAAAGGAAATAAAAAAAATGTTGTACACTAATGACTTCTGTAAATCTAAATTAAAACTTTTACAATTATCGTAAAGTTGTAGGCAAAAGCATTTTTTGTTTACTTAAATATGTCTATACCTTTGATTATGATTACTTGCATTATTTACATTATTCGGACTGTTATCCTCATCTTCACCGCCATATTCACAATGTTTCGGCTGCTATAAGCTCAAGCCTTCTTCAGGTGATTGGAATTTCGAACCGAAAACTTTACTTCTTCCACCGGGGTAGATTGTTCTAGTTCCACGTTCCAAGTCTCTCCCGGATATCTCTGTTATTTCCCTTTTAACTTAATACTGCAAGTTTGGTTCACCACTACTCTGGCCTGACATTGAACACAAAACTCTTTGGGTTAAGTAACTAACGTCTTTATCCACTTGGCCATGCTTTCTTGAGGATAAAAACGTTGGTTAGATCTACTGACTAGAGAAAGAGGCATGGCACATGAAACTAGAATAATGTAGCCCCGTGGATGAAACGGAATCTAACATTCCGTTCGAAATTCCAATCTCCTGAAGAACGCCGGAGCGTACAAAGGCCGAAGCGCTGTGAATATGGCAATGAAGATGGGGAAAACAGTTCGTTTACTTAAGGACCAACTGTCGTTTAAAGTAGAACATAACTAAATGACGCATGTGAATTAAAGGGGTGAATTGTCATTCAAAGTAGAAGGTCACTGAATGACGCATGTGAAATGACCGGAAGGGGAAGAAGTGTGAAACAAAGATTACGAGGATAACCATGATGGATAATGATTGACTCTGAATAAGATAAGATTGATGTGTTCAGGGAAGTATCCACGGAGGAGTCATATCCAAAAACTAGCAGTTAGTGGGAAGAAGGTTTCAGATTGGACTGTCATTCTTACCGAAATGTTGGTAATTCAGTTCTATGGACGTTCGAAATCATTTTATCCGTAAAGGTCTGGGCTGGTGGCACTAAAGAATGGAGCTCGTCTGGACATTTACCATGCCAATAGCGATAGATTAGTGATGGGCTTGCAATGTTGCGCCGATGGGAAATGACCTGAATGATGGAAAATAACTCTTATTCCAAAAAGCCGGCTAAGCTATCTTTGAACTCTGTCAAGTCTGAGAAGAGATAATTAGACAGCCTCAGACCAAATATGTCAGCAATAGCCTATTTTTTGGTTTTGGTTTATTGATTTATTTTGTTTTACGGCATATCATATCTCACTGGGATGTCGGTAAGATTTTTAGAATAGGTTCGTATGAATAGAATAAGTATTCTTTGTAAGAAATCTGTAAATCAGATTTCATTGACGTATTTTTGTAAAGAGTTTTTTTTTTTTGTCGTGAGTTAAATGTATTACTGCGAATATTTTGTTTTAGAAAAATGTACCGCTGGTAGTTTTACTAAAAAATCTATTTTTTATACATTCACAGTGTTTTGACCCCAGGTTGAGTGGTAACTATTTGCCCATAGCTGGAACCCTAAAATGTACTTCCACTGCGGGTCAGGGTGGACCTGTGAACAAAAGCAATTAAGAGTTGTTCCACGCTTCTCAAAACCTTCTGATCAGAGAGTGACATTTCTTTCGGATGTAGTTTATCATCATACCCAGGACTGTCTATTTTTGGTCTGATTTGACCCTTGTAAATATAAGTCATGATAGAAGGAAATCAGGTTCCTTCTGGAGCGTCCTTTTTAGAGAGATCTCTTTAGATTCATGTCTTTAATAACTAAATCAATTAATATTTCCTTAGAAATTTAATTTCTCAGTTGTTGAGTCATTTAACCTAGTTTAAATCCTACGTAAATGATGTCAAAATAAAGACTTAATAATAAATCAAAATAAGGCCTTTGCGATGAATAACGGATCATAGATTTGATTTATGTATTTATTGAATCATACGTTTTTTGAAAATCATCATGTGCATGAAATATTAGATCACAATGATATGAGACAGAATTTTTAAAAAGGCCAAGATAAAATTTTATCTCATATTAAAATTCAATGTGATCTAAGATTTCATGAAGAATTTTGATTAATAATTAGATATTGCAGTTTAATTGTTGAGGATCAATGCTGACAGGGAAGCAAAAAGCCGGAAGATCGATCCACAAGGGAGAAGTGCGATAGAAGAAAGTACTAGCATATAACTTACGGTTATATCTAGCCATTTTCACAGTAAAATGATGAGACCTGGCCGCCAATATAGTACTGCCGTTAAACTTATAAATTATAGGTACCATAGAGGAAAGTTCACCAGACACGGGGAAGCTACTTTATGGTACTGGGAAATGAACTGAAGTGGAGATGGCAGGTCAGGACCAATAGAATTGTAGATTATTCTTTATTTTATCAAGAATCTCTAAATATATAGCAGAAGAACCAGACAAGATAAGGCAGTTCTTTTCAAAGGAAGGTCGTCTAGTCTTTTGGTTTCTTACTTGCCAGTCAACATTGATCATCAAAAATTAAATTCATTGTCAGTAGTTATCTTCTGTTTTCTTAGTTCTTTTTTTTTCCTTCTCTCCTTGATAGTAAATTTTGTCATTATCTGACACTCAGTATCCGATTGCAGCCTAGTGGCTTTATTGCCTTGTTTGGATTTTTAAAAAAATAGAAAACTAAACGAATATTTGATATAATTCAGAATATAATTGTGTATTAATTTAAATCTTATTGCTATTAGCATTAACGAGTTGATGTGTGCGTGATAGAGACTGTATATTCATTTGTGTATATATCTGTGTGTGCGTGTGCGCGCGTTTTAATCAAAGAGAAAGGGAAGGTCTTATCGTCTAAGCACGCGCACGTATTGCAATCAAAGCCAAGAAACTGAGCCTACGTACACAAACATTAAAACGTACATATATGGAAATATAAACAAAAGCGTACAATTACATAGACATTAATGTAGGCAATAGAAAGAGAAAGCCGCTAAACTGCACCCATCTGTTCAAACACTCGGTGAAAAAAAGCACCAACAAAACACGATCAATCGTTTATACGCAGGTATTCATTACTTCATAAAATATATGAAACATTAGGAGAATGTGGAGGTTTTCCTACAGAATATCGCACCCTCGTGTTTAGAATATACACGTTTGTATAGAGAGCGATGTTCAAGATGTTGTTAAAGAGAGAAAATTACGGGAAAGTTGCTGGAATTAAAGATAATAAAATGTAGGAAATGAATTCTAAATAAAAGGAATAACATACCAGAGTTCAATACAAATGTATGGAAGGTAAGAGAATAAAAAAAAAGTAACGTTTGCCACATTTCATGAAAGCAACTTTCTTATATTGAAACCAACGCTTTTCAAAAGCATGAAAAAAAAGCATAGAACTATAGTAGAATATAGACTTCAGTAAAATCCTTGCCTTGTTACAATTATGCTATTTAGTAAGCCTAAACCACATGTTTAAATAAGACAAAAATCGTTTATTTTGTATCCATCTTCTAATCTTAAGGGGCTTTGAAATCAGCATCTGAATTATATATTTTACCGAAACTCGAACACAGACCGCTGGCTCCGGTGGAAATTACAAAATTGTCAATCCCCATAACACACAGCATACATTTCTAATTATTTTAGGAAACGCAATGGTAGACTTGAAGTTACGCAGAAGAGATCAAAGCTTAATTGGATTTCTATTAAATGAATATCTTATTAATCAGCGTCTAGAAGAACAGTCTAAAAGGCTTAAATTATCATCATTATTTTTCATCATTATTTGACCGTAGTCGGGATCGTCGAGCCAATGCGAACGATCCTTTCCTTAGCTGTTACCGTATGTGCTACGCTAGAGCTAATTACAGTTTTGAAATTCAGAGTTACTTTCTCCTAGACAGGATGCCACCCAAGATTATAGAACCCAGTCTGTACTGTTATTTACCCATAGTTGAGACGAGAAAAAGGAGGGTTCATACTTTTCCCAATGGTATTAATACGTATTGAATATAAAGCATCCAAATGGAATTGCTCAAAATGAGCCGCTCGCCATTAAGGAATAATGCTTCTTCCTTCTATTAAACTGATCAAAAACTTGTATTTTTCGTTGGTAAAATAATTTAATAAAATGATTCTTGGGTCATCTGTTGGCAACAGTTAAAGGATATATTGATTCATTTGTTTTTACAGCTTATTATCATTTGCAAGTTATTTAAAGCCAGAAAATATTTCAGATTATAAATTTTTTAGGAGATAATAATGATTTACATATATATCCTACTAATTAAACAATAGCTGGAAGGTGACGATTTGGGTTCAGATGTTTCCCAAAAATGTTTGTGTGTAAGTGAATATAAAGAACCCAACAGGAATTGGAACATCGCTTCCCGGTTTCCAGTTTCAAACATTTATCATTTACACCTGTTTCATATTCCAAGCGCACTGCACCTGGTAGTTTCAAGCGGTCACCTAAGTACTGACCAGGTTCAACGTTGCTTAATTGTAGTAATCGAATGAGGACCAGTGTTTCAACTTAACATCGCCGTAAGCTAACATTTACAAGAAATTTTTAGTCCATCTCAAATGCATTTTAAAAATAAGATTACTTGGTTATCACTAAAGTGTTTCAAAAGCTGACTGTGTATTTGTTTGCAAACATTTCTATGCACCGTTTGACTTCTAGACGTTGATGATCATGGCTTTTCTTAATTTCCTGCTCCTTTCTCTTAGGAAAGTTTTTTTTTTTTTTTTTTTTTTGCTATCTTTCCTAATCCCTAATCTGCTACCCATGTTTACAAGCTCGTTAAGTAAGTTCTGATCTGCTCTCCTCTGATTTCAATATGCCCAATGAATGCCAAAATTTCCAAGTCCTCATTTATCATTTGGCGCCATAGAAATTTCTACTGTTTCTTTTGGATACAAAGTATAAATATCCTTCATGATTCCTTTTTCTCTAAACTTTCGTCTCAACTTTTTGTAGAACCACATTCAGGCGCCTCAAATTACTTCTTCATCCACGAGAAACTATCCTGCCTTCATTAACATGTAGGAAGATACGATATGACGTAACAGTTCAGTACTTTTGTTTGTTTCTAACGAAATATATTTTACAAGAGGTAAAAAATGCAATGATAACAACAAAAATTGCAATATGAGCACTGGTAAAAAAATGAGTGCTGAAGTCATTAGGTTTATAATATCGCAGAATATAATATAATATCCATAAATTCATACGCAGATGTCCTCAGATGACACATGGCACAGTGGATAAAGTTAGTTAGTAACAGAACCCAAAGAATGTGAGTTCAATACCCGGTTAAGGCAGTGGAGAACTTTCAGAGGGAAACTTAACAGGAGATAACTGACATCCCTTAAACATGGTTCGTGAAACTTGAACCGCCTACCCCAGTGAGCGAAAGAAAGGGTTCAGTTCGTCATTCCAACCACCTGAATATAATAATAAATATGGCGACAAAGATGATGACAGTAGTCCGAATAATGTACATAATACCTCATCTCAGAAATATAGACAGATACTGAAGTATTTCTTTAATACATTGCTTAGATTTTGAAAGGAATATTTGGTTATCCCAATGCCTCTACAAATTTCGGTCTTTCATTTGCCGTCTTCTGTTAAAACACTTCATAGACCATATTTAATAGATTATATCGTAGCTAAAATAATGAAGGTAATAACTGTTTCGCCGTCGCTAATCTATTACAGGAAATATTTTCATAATTGTTAAAATATTTCAGAAAATATTATCTTTCATTGCTAAAGTTTTTAAAGTGTGACATTTTATTCATCACACCTATACTTAGAACGATATGTCATCGTTAAATTATTTAAAGAAATGACTGCTTCACCATCATTAAAACATTTAAGCAAGTGACTATATGATATGGCTAAGACATTGTTTACTCTTGAATAAATTATTTGAAATATATTTCAAAGCAAACATATTCAAAACGTCATTGTTTACTCAGCGTTAAAATATCTAAAGCAATTTCATATGTATGCTAGAAATCGATTAATTAGTGAAACAATTATTTAACACGTTCAAAAACTATATTTAATCGTCAAAATGCTCAAAAGTTTGAATATTTGCTCTTTGCAATAAGCGATTATTAACGATTGTTAATTATTTTAACAATTAAGTATGTGGATCTGTAAAGGAGTTTCGTATTCGCCAAATGATACCAGGAAGCAGAAAACTGTACCCATCTGTTCAAAAATAAGGTGAAAACAAGCGTCGTTCTCAAGTATTCATTACTACATAAAGAATATGAAACATTATCATAATAAGGATTATTTCTTATACAATATCGTACCCGCATTCTTAAAATATACGCGGTCGAGTAGAGATCGTTGTCCATTTGTTTTAAACAGAAAAAGTAGTGGAAAATTTTCCGGAATGATTCCATTGCCAATCGAATACTTATTTAAGTTGAAAGATATTTTAGGCATCGCTGAATTATTTAGTAAAGCGTTTAGTTTTTTTACCATATTATTTGAAAAATATTATTTTTGATGATTACCAAAGAATTAAATAAAGTGATTTTAGCGATTAATTTTTACAGATGATACTAATGTATGTCTAAAATAATGGGACAAAGTGTATGATCATCTTGCGATGTCAACTACTTTTTTAGGATACACAGATATTCATTTGATATCCAAAGAACTCTTCCGTCTATAGATTAAGAACTAAATTGAAAAGGAAAGGTATTCCTGAAAGAACACCTGATTTGAAAAAAACAAAAAACATTTGGCTCACTTTCTAAGAAGCATGAAAATACGAAACATTATGACATTGAAACTCGTTGTTGCTTGAATAAATATGTTTTGGTGTACATATTAAATTTTACTCCATGAAATTCTTTTTAATATTTACATATTCATAATAATTATTACTCCATGGTAAAGACTAACATTCGGCACAATCAGAAGCAAAATGTATTCTGCATTATATAAAATGTTGATACGATACAATTTTCCACTTGTCTTTGTACTTGTACGAATTCAGTAAGTATTAAAATTAACATTACGGGGAGACTTCTTTGCTGAGATCACTAAGTAATTCTATCTGTTGTAGATTCAAACATAAATGTAAAACTTCACAGAAATACTTATAAATTTCAACTATCACATAGACATTAAATAAAGAACAAACTGAGAATAAAATTGCCTATGTGTTCAAAATTAGCTTGAATAAATACTACCGATCAACGAGTCGGGTATATATTTACTTAGTTTTAGACAAACAGATACAAACCACCTGAAGAAGGCCCGGGCGGACAACTGCAGAAATCTTTTTATAAATATGGCGACAAAAATGAGGATATTAGTCCGAATAATGTAAATAGTGATACAAAACCATACTTATGTGGAATCCAGTGAGACTTCGATATTCTGGTATTGATCTTCGAAATATGACTTGCTGTCCAATATGACATAGCAAAGAGTATTTATATATTTGGCTTAGCTTAATGTGGTCACAAGTGTGTGGCCCACAGTTAGGATAAAACTCACTCAGTAGTGACTTCTGTAAGTCATACCTTGCTAATTACTATTATCAAGTGCAATGCATCAATAATATCCTTATAAAATCATACTAAATCCCCTCGCATTTCCTTCGTAATAATGACGTTCCAATCAATTTCTTCTCGAATTGTAGAACAGGCTCCCGATATGATATTTCCCCGATCGCCACAATCTTAATTTCATCGTGTCTAGGATCGACCCGTGACTACCTTACATATTCTCATAATTTGAATTTAATACCTACTCTTAGTTTTTTACAACTTCATTCTGTAACATTCTATTCTTCAGCCTTGTGTTGGGTGAATATTCATAAAAAAAAAAAAATCTTCATTAGAACATAACGGCGGAGACAAAAATAATCTAGCAATATGGCTAAGTTTTAACAACTGTAAACTAATCTATCGTAGCCGACTATATTACGCAACGTTGCAATACGATAAAATGCAAACACAACGAACTTATATCTGCTGACTTTATGTTCGTACCAAGAATGTGAATAACAGTAACTTTTTAAATGGATTTTTTAGCCGATATTATTTCTTATTACAGTAAACTCTAATATATATATATATATATATATATATATATATAATTTTACAAACTTTGGTGGGGTCGGGTTCTTTGCACTGAACAAGGAAAATGTCCATATAAACATATATCAGCAAATCCTTCGTTTTTGAGTTATTAAATTTAAAGAAAGTTCACAGTAGATGACGCTGTATTGCTGTGTAGATTAGGTTACATTTGTTATTCGTGTACATTTGTGGCTAGTCTGTCTTCAACGTTTAGCGAGTGTAGTAGAGAGTTATCTAAGAATCTTTCTGTTTAACAATGGCTGGATATTCTTATCGTGAGCAGGCAAATATGAATTTTAAATACATCAAATACGCAAATGGTAATGGACGCGAGCCTGCACAGCTCTATCAGACCGAATGCAGTCGAGTCATTCAATCTTTGTTGCTGTTGAGACAGAAACGGTGGCACCACATACTATGCCAAGAAGTATTTTAGGATTGTACATTTACAGTGTAAATTTAGAATTTGAAATAATTAAAAAACTAACTTGCGGACATTTATGTTTTACGTGTTTGAGTGGCTATCCCGTTTTTATATATTTTTTTTTCTTAAGCACTGATAATAATAACAATGGGTATATAAATTGTATCTCGCGACGTAATAGGAATTCCAAAAGAGAGATTGCGTTCCTTAAATTGTTAATTCAAATTTCTTCTATCAAGATGGTCTCCTGTGGTCAAACTTACATTTCATGTATAAAAGCGGTTCACCTGAAGGAAAAGAGAATACAGGTGGGATTTCTGTAGGGAGGTAAAATTTTCCTTTAATAAAATCTTTCGAAGTAGGCCGATTTTTTTGTTTTTTATTACTAAATTCATTGTTTACGAAAAACAAAACGAAACAAAATTCAACCAGCAATCGTATCTCAAATACGTGTACTCTCAAAAAATAAATGTTTAATTTGATAAAAATATATGTATATATATTATAAACTGTTATGATGTTGATTTGGGGTTAGTAAAGACAAACGCCAAATAACACGTAACAATAAAAAGGGTTTTAATAGGTTGGTAAAAAGGTACAGAAATCGCCTGAGTAGTCAATAACTAGCTCAGCTAAGAACTTCTCTGAATATTTATCGATCCCCCCACGAGGACTAAATATGGCACAAGGCCGGTTTAATGTGGGTATCTCCGAGCCCGTAGGCTCGGCCAAAAATATAGCCTTTGAACCTGCCTAGACGGGTTCAGGCCCTGTCTACCTCCCCGGACGAAACCTTGCCCTTCGGCAAAGCCTCGTCCGGGTTCCTCTCTGCTAACGCAGAGAGTTCGACAGACGTCGGAAGTCAGCTAAGAACTTCTCTGGGTATTTATCATTTCACCCACGGGAAACGAATATGGCACAAGGCCGGTTTTATTGTGGGTTTCCCCGAGCCCGTAGGCTCGGCCAAAAAAATAGCCTTTTGAAGCCGATTAAACGGGTTCAGGCGCTGTCTACCTCCCCGGACGAAACCTTGTCCTTCGGCAAAGCTTCATCCGGGTTCCTCTCTTCTAACGCAGAGAGTTCGACAGACGTCGGAAGTCAGCTAAGGACTTCTCTGATTATTTATTGTACTAGGTACAAATGTGGCACAAGGCCAAAAAGGGGGTTGGGGTAAAGGACGGTCATCACTTGTCTTAGATTAAAACTTAGCTAGCCACAACCACTGACCCTATCATACAGAACAATAATCCTTTCACCAAAACAACACATTTATCCATACCTTTCTTACTACAAACACCAAAATGCCTCTTTGACTCCATGAAAAACCTAAATAATCCCCTTATTATACAAAAATATTGTCTGTGGGGGAGGGCATAAAAACAACAAATTTAAAAAATGAACCCCAATGAATATATACACAATGACAAAAAAAATTTACAAGAAACCAAATAAAAACTAGTGTTAGTAATAAAACCCCCACAAACTATTGAATGTGGCAGAAATATCAGTTAACCGGACGAAATCGATGCGGGACTTATGAAAAGATAAAGCCACACTCATTCATCCCAAGCATTCACACAGGCACACACTCATTCATACAAAACAACAAATACGAAAACACACGCACGAAAACGAAAAGCGCCCCGCATCTACCAGAGAACTGACATCACTGACCACCTAAAAACGAGGGAGGGATGGGGAGTTAAACTAAAGGAAAAGAAAATGGGGACAGAAATAAAAGGGACCAATGAGCAAATACACCCTAGCTAAGTTTACCAGAATAGAAAAACTAAAAGAAAATACAAAAACCTAATCTAACCTAACTCCGGGATGGGTTGCCTATGTTCAACCCAGGAAAAACAATATCCCACGCCTAACCGGCATCCAGATGCCACCAAGGTCAGCCCCTTTACTCGGCACATTCGCGCAAGAATCACCCACCTTTTGCTGAATTCCGATGAGGTGAGCCGCCGTTTTCCGTCCTGATCTTGACTTTAAGCTGATGCTTAAAGTACAAGATCAGTTGGGAAGAAGTGAACTTCTCGCCCTCATGGAATCCCTTCTGACGCGTCGTCCAAATCACGACTCTCATAACCCCTAGTAAGCAACAGAACACATAGTGTTCAGCCTTCGTCATCTGCGGCACCACATTGCTACAAACAGAACTGGCTTCCAGGACAAAAAACTTTCTATGCAGCATGCGAACCATGAGGCCTTCAACAAACCTGCATGACCAATAGTCTCGACTTCCCCCGCACAGCGACGACAGTTTGGATATTTCTCCAAGCCTGCTGAAAAAAGTCTCTTGCCGACCCAGAGGGCTTCACGAATCACCAGCCAGGTGAGTGATGCCTCATCGTTATTGAGACATTTCAACCCGGGCGCCCAAAGGCCATATCGAGCGAGCCTCCTGCTTCGTAAGACCGAGCTCGCCAATCAGATCATCTTGTACGGACCCCTAACTAAAACCTGATATAATGCCTTGCGAGACAACGCCTGGGCGTTGAGAGACCATCCGAAGCCCGTAAGAGGAGCTTCAGAGCGCGACGACATTCACGATAAAAGAGCACTCGGCACGTGGTAAACGGCTGGCCTCTTGTTCGCACGAGTGCACACTTTTCAGGGATGGAAAATGTTTCTGGACGTCTTCTTTCCAAAAGGCACCCTCCTCATTCGACCCACGACACATTCGGTCTAAAAAGGTAATGCGAAGCATATATTGACGGATCTCAATGCTAGGCATCCCCAGACCGCCCTCAGAGGGATGGAGGCAACAGACCTCGCGAGATACCATGGGGGCCTTGCCTCTCCACAAGAAAGAGAACAAGGTCCTGACTAATGACATTAGTCGGGCATACGGGAGTGGAAGCACAGAGAGTCGGTAGAGGAGGATCGGATAGATGTGTGAAACACATACTTCCGCTCTTCCCTTCAGGGAAAGTCTCCTCCGAGACCACAGATTAACCGCGATCTCGGCCTTCCCTTGTACCTCCGACCAGTTCATTTCAACTGGAGATCAGGACCGAACCAGACGCCGAGTATCTTGATCGGCCCATCCGTCCAGAGGAAAGGTCCGGGAAGAGAAACTCCCTTCCACGCACCCAACCGCAAGCCCACAGACTTATCACGGTTGATCTTGGCCCCTGTCACCATCTCATACCCACTTATTTCTTTGCTGACTTCGTCAATCTCGGCTCTGCTCGACACAAGAGCCGAAACGTCGTCAGCATAGGCAGAATACCTGGCCGAGGTGGTAGCGCCAGGCAGGGAAATTCCGCGCAGGACCGGATTCGCCTTTAACTTGCGAAGGAATGGTTCCAACGCAAGAACGTAAAGCAAGGGCGATAGCGGACAACCTTGAAGAATGGAGCGAGACAATACGAAAAGACCCGACCTTACCCCATTCACTTCCACCAGCGCACCGGGGACGCATACAAGAGTCGGATCCAGGAGCGAAAGTCGGCTCCGAAACCGGCCGCCGACAGGACAGCCTCCAGAAACCGATGGTCAACCCTATCGAAGGCCTTGGACTGATCTAAATTGATCAGCGCGGCTTCACTGTCGACTTGCTCTAAGATCAAGCGTACCATATGAAGGTTATCCTGAATCGTCCTGCCCTTCACAGCACAAGTCTGTTCGGGGCCAATCAGACGAGACAGGACAAGCAAACGGTTGGCTAAGATCTTCGCCAAAATCTTTAAGTCAGTATTTAACATCGTCAAAGGGCGAAAGTTCCCTAACCCATCCCCACCATTCTTGTCCTTACGCAGCAACTTGATCACACCCCTGGTGAAGCGTCGATGTAAAGACCCCTGCCTCATCCAGTGGTTGTAAATCAGCTGCAGCAAAGGAACAAAAATGGGCGACAGCCTCAAGCACACTTCGTAGGGAAGTCCATCTAGTCCCGGAGACTTATCCAGGCCAACCTGCTTCAGCGCTTCCCAGATTTCCGACTCTGTTATGGGACCCTCGCACCTAGCCGCTTCAGCTGCCTCAAGGCAGGGAAAGTCAGCCAAATAGGCATCGAACTGAGCAGAGCTCAGACCGGGCTCCCTGGTGAAAAATCCTGAAAGTAAAGCCGAAAGGCCTCGCATATGCCCGCGCTTGTAGTCACTGTCCGCTTATCCGGCAATGTGACGCACGCTATATGTCGCTTATCCGCGTTCCTATTCTCCTCTGCACGCAATTCTGCGGCCATATTCGTCGCCTCAGAAGACATTCTTTTTAGCCTAGCTCTAACTACCAGAGCTTGATCCTTCTTGATAAGCAAGGAGGCCAACTCTGCCTTAGCTAAGACTATGTCCCCACTAACACGGGATTTAACAGCCCGATCAACTTTTTCTTCTAAAGCCGTTTGCGCCGCTAGTCTATCTAGATTGAGTCGACGACTAAAATCGGCAGCAAACGTTCTAATTTTGATTTTAATTTTCCCACCAGGCGTTACCCACAACCGCCCCGTCAATTCCTCTGAATCATTAGTAGCAGCTGGTCCCGGAAATTCTGCTCACCGAAAAGTGAACAGTTAAATTTCCAGTAACCAGCCAATCTAACCTTAGGCTTATCTAAGTTTACACGGACCCGGACAAGCCTATGATCCGTATAAACTATATAGTGGAAACTTGGACATTCTAAGAGCCCTACGTCGACTCTCCTAACTAACACTCGGTCCAGGTAGCTCGCAAGCGAGCCAGGAGCCGAGTCGCCACTAGCTGTCCAAGTCCAAGCTACTTCCTGAGGGTGCTCATTCCGGTACTTATCGACAAGATCAAACCTGCCGATAAAGTCCCGAAATGCCTTCACATCAGGATTGTTAGTACCCGGTTTTTTACCTATACGATCAATCTCAGGGTCAAGGACGGCATTCCAATCCCCCGCTAAGACTACCCGACGAGAAGTCTTCAAAAACGGCTCGATCTGCCGAAACAAAGCAGGCCGCTCAGCATGACAATTGGGCGCATAAACCCCAATGAGACGTAAAGCCTTATCCTTTATAGTAACATCCAGCACACAAAGCCTGCCCGCCGGATCTGCGAAGACAAGGGAACATGCAGCCTTCAAAGACTTGCTCACTAGCCAAGAGACACCCCTCGAACGACCATCAAAACATGCTGAATAAAGGGCGAACCCCTTAGACAGTATATCCTCATCTTCATGAGAAGAAAACCGGGTCTCTTGCACACAACAAACATTTACCCCGAGGCGCTGAAGGTCACGAGAGAGCCTCGCCCTGCGAGACTCGGACCTCAGGCCCCGCACATTTAACGTAGCCAACCAGAGAGCCATTGTGAAGTCCGATTAGGGTTGTTTACCAGCATTAAACATGGTCGGGGTAAGGATACCGACCGCGTCTCCCAAAGACCCATGGCCCATCTCATTCTTGATGGTGCCGTCCTGGGAGATACCGCCGATATCCCAGGGGAAGGTCAATTTAAGAGCTCTATACAGGGATGGGTGAACTAAAACGGGGACCCTCCCTGCACAGAACTGTTGTAATTTTTTAATTTGTCATTTTCTACAATAGCAATGGGCAAAGCCATTTTACAGGCTTTTACCGCTTCCTCAACCATAGCCCAGGCTTGATTAGCCGCAGGTCCTGACCTAATAACTGTCAGGACCCTCTGGGCATTTGGGAAATTTTGAGGATATTCGATGTCCAAATCGGCGAACTGCTTTATTGAGAGAAGGTATTTTAGCTCTTTCACTCTATTGCCGTAGTCCCTGGCTCTCTCGGCCTGGGCTGGGGAAATACGGCATACCTCCTCTCCTGTGTTGAAAATGAATCTTTTTTTTTCTCCTTTCTTCTTTAGCTTCTTGAGTGGGGCTTCTTTGCCTCTTTGGAGCAGGAGGAGGCATCTCGGCATTTTTTGCCGGTGATTGCTTGGGGGTATGAAGGGGGTTGTTTAACGGGGGGAAGGGTGGGTGTGTTCATGGGGGTATAAAAAGATCTGTGTCTATAGGGGCTGGGATCTCTACTGGTGGGTTTGGCCTTAGATGGTGAAATAGCAGGCGATGGTGGGGGTTGTTTCTTTGGAGAAGGGGTGGGTCTATTAGAGGACGTAGAAGGGCTTGGTTCTTTTCTTTTCCGAATCCAGACTTTTTTTAATTCTTTTAATTTCTCGGACTTTTCAAAACCTGGATCAAATCTTTTTTTGTTTTTCTTGAAATGATTCTTCAGAGGCCGGGGCATCGCCCTTAACGTTGTTAGAGGGGGTGGGGCTGCCTTTCTTCCTAGGGGCATCAGGGGACTGAGGACCCGCTGTCCGGCGCTTCCCTCTGGCCTTACCAGCAACCAGCCATTCCCCTCCCCTTCTCCACAACTGCACCGGCAGCGGGCGAAGGCTCTTTGGGGAATGTGGCTTTTGATGTCGCGCCGACCGGAGGATTAACCGACCCGGTCCTGGAGGCTGGTACGCCCATTACAGGCGAGGCGGAATTTAGAGACGCGGTCAGAGGGGGATCTTGAGTAACTGGCGCTTGACTTCCAGAGGCCTTCTTCTCTGGGCAGGAGGAGGAGATGACCAGTCACTCCACAATGGGTCTTCGACCCGTCACAATGACCGGTAATTTCAAGACGCCAACATCCAGACAGTTGGGGATGGAGCGGAAGGCTTTCGTCCAACATGATGTCAAAGCTCACCCCCCGCTCAGGCTATCACAGGAAGCCCCAGAATTTCGCCATACTGAGAAGAACGCCGCGAGATGTTCACCGATAACCTGAGGAGGGACCTCGTATACCGTTACTTTGGTCTTACGTCGGCCTTCGTACTCTGTACGCAGTAAATCTCTTTGTTGATTAGCTCGCGTCTAGCCGCGGCGACGCAATCTTCTGGTGTGGGCAACAGCACGTCCCACATGAAAAATTTAGTCCTTTAACTATTCTAAGGGCTTGAACCCAAAGGATTCCAGTGCTTTTTAACACTGTGTTTTTCGTCGAGCGACAAATTTTGCGCGTACGCTTGTCCACGACGAAAACAGACACTATTCTTTTGTCAATTTTTTTCAATTCTTGGGGGTCTTCCAAAATCCCACCTTCTACAACAAGGTGTGCGTAACTTCTGGCACGCTCCAAGAACTCCGCTAAATTGATAATGCACTTTAGGGGGGACGACCAACAAGAGGGCGATTCCCGGCCTCAGGCTCAGTTTGCAGGTTCTTTTCTGGAATCTGTTATTTTTTCTGAAATTTGGCCATTATTGGCCTCCATAGGTGAGTCCTTTTCATTATTGCCATTATCGGCTTCCGTAGAAATATTATTATTTTTTCTTTTTCTTTTTCATTTTCTTTTTTTCCCCAGCAGCATCAATGTTGCTAGGGGAAGTAGTCTCAGCGCAGGAAATTCCTCTAAGTTATCTTTGTCCGGGGATCTTTCTTTTGTAGGATTAAATAGGTGTTTACGTATAGCCTTTTTAGGCTTTTTTTTATGGCCAAAAAGGAGGGTGGCTTTTTTTTCCTTTTTTTATCCATATTAAATAATAAGCAGGAAGAGGAGGGGTAAATACGGGTGGGGAAACCGCCTTGTAGGCGGAGGGAGGGAAAAAAAATAAAAGGGGAGGGTAAAAAGGGTTTGCTAAACAACAATTTAAACAGACAATAATACAGAAGGATGTGTGCAAAAAAAATTATAACCACAAATGTAAACAGGTAAAACAAATGGACAGACGAGAAAATGTGAACAAGGTTCACAAAAACGAAGAAAGAACAAAATTACAAGTACAACAGACAAGCAAGCTACAAATTACACAATAAAACTAATAAATATACACGGAAAAAAAAAGAAAACGTACGAAACACAAAAAAGTTACAAATTACAAAATGGCTGCCGCTAAAAAAAAAAAAAACGGTCAACCCAATAACGTTAAAAAAAGAGGAGGGACAGAAATTACAAACAAATATTATAAACACGTAGATTTTTTTTTTTTTTTTCTAACGGTAACAGAAATAATTAACACGTAACAATTAAAAAACGAGAAACGAAAAATAAACAGATAAACTCCGGGGTGTGGGTACTGGAAAAATTAGACGTAAATAAAAACAGAGATAACTAATAACAGAAAAGAAGTAACGGTAAAAAGGAAAGGAAATGAAAAGGAAAAAAAACAAAAGGTCAAAAATAAGAAAGTTCGGAAAAATGACAAATTTAAAAAAAAGAGACAAAAATAGGTAAACAATTAAATAAAAAAAACTTAACTAAATAAGGCAGTCCAAAAGGTAGAAAAAATAGTCCTTTAGAAGTCAGCAAAAATGACTAACACCGGTCAGGAGCAAAAACGGTGTAAAAGCAAAAAAAGAACACCAGCTAAGGACTTCTCTGTCTCTCTCTGTCTTCTGACATGCCACTATTTAAAGTCTTTGTTCGTAGACAAGTTCATCTTCAAGAGGGGTGGTAGGTTTCCGACACAACATAAACTAAAAAATAAAGTCAAGAAAAAAAGACAAAAGAGAAAAAAAACAGGTGTGTATCTAAAGCCGAAATTGCTTAATGCCTCTAGAAATCAATTAAGACAAAACTTGCAACATCAATCACCTGACAGTGTCTAGAGATTACGATCCAAATGGTAATTTCTATGGAGAAATACATTAAAAAATAGACATCCTATACAACACAGTGGGCATTGTGGTCGACATCCAGCGGCGACAGTCATGCTTAAACACAATCTTCAGGCAATATTTAAAGCGTGAACCAGTCTGCCGCCGTTGGCTATTGACCTCAATAACCTCTTTTGTATTTACATAGGCACAATCCTCGATATTGAGCAATTTGACCTATAAATATAGCATACCTTAAAGCTATATTTTTATCACACACACACACACACACACACACATATATATATATATATATATATGAATAAGGAAAAAGGAAAACTAATCTTAGATGGTGCGCGTTTCGTCCTCTGAGGGACTTTATTAAGGCAAATGCAAGGATTTTATTTTGTAACAGGTATTTACATACAAGAGCAAAAAAAATGTTGTTAGTTTAAAAAAAAACTTTCAGTTGAGTAACTCATAAATATTGATCAGGTTAGACGAAAAAACTAGGCTAGCTATGGAGGACGCTTTGTGATACAATTCAATGTCTAGTAAACGAAAGTGGTAAATGATATTGTTGAAAAACGCGTCGGTTAATATACATTTTACTTTTTTCTGTATTTCTATTGTCCTTTCATTGGTATACTCTATCTGATATATCCCATAATTCCCCACTACATACGTATATAATAATAATAATCGACTCTCCCGTCGAGATTCGACGTATGAGGGTCAAGCAGATCAGTTTCCAGGAAACCGGCACATGAGATTTGATTATAGTGGTGAACGCCTCGTGCAGGACCATCCACACTTTTTGAAGGGACGAATACAGAGACCTGGTGCACCGAATGCCACAAGGTTCCCAAACGACCAAGGCTATAGAACCCAGTCTGTCCTGCTATTTTACCTATAGCTGAAGGGAGAGGATTCATACCTTTCCCAAGGGTATTAGCATGTAAGTGAATGTAATGGATTTGACTGGAATTCGAACTCAGCTCAATCCAAGCCGCTATCCATTACTCCACCGTGCATCCTCGAACATACATACATACGTATCTATATATATATATATATATATATATGTGTGTGTGTGTGTGTGTGTGTGTGTGTGTGTGTGTGTGTGTGTGCACGCGTGTGTGTGTGTGTGCGCGTGTGTGTGTTTATGAGAGAGGGAGACAGAGTGAGAGACTAATCTTCAGTTAATGACAATCCATCGTTTTCATATAGAACTGTTTTTGCTGTGATCTATATTACATGTATGTTACAAGTTCCTTGAAAAAACACATTCATTTCTTAAATCATAACTTAACCACTCTAAATATCGCTATTTCTTCCTGTTGCTGGGAATCTTCAATTATCGATTTTGTGATAATCCTTGCTATTTTTTAGCCAATGCCATATAGGTCCATCGCCCTCCAACCAACAACTGTTAGAATTACTCAATCAATAAATATGCAGTCTTTAACTAAAAAAAAAAAAATAATAATAATATTCGAGAAGAATGGTTTTATTAAATTTCTAAAACAGCCGTAAACGTGTAGTAGCCTAATATTTACAATATTAAGAATTTTAATGAATTTCTGAAGCTCCGGAATAATTGAATGAAATATCAAGTTTCAAATACATTGATTATGACGAAGCGAAAGACGTCCACTATATCAGAAAGAGTGCGCTGGCATCACATGAATGACATTTTTTTCGCTAGGATTTGCTTAGTTTGGTACAAGGCTAAAATTTTGGAGCATCTACTGAGATTTGTAATACTATGTAATACTATTTGCACATCGATAGTAATTTTCCAAGCGTAGCTTAGATGTGGCAGAAGGCCGAAAGTATGGGGCACCCAGTGAGAATCGAACTCACGACTCAGTTGTAATTGTTCTAACGAGACAAGCTTGCTAACCATTACACCGCACCGAAGTGCCCTATAAATGATTTTCTAAGCGTAGCTTAGATGTGTCACCAAGCCGAAAGTATGAGGCACCCAGTGAGAATCGAACTCAATACTCAGTCGTAATTGATCTGGCAAGACAAGCTTTCTAACCATTACACCAAGTCGCGGTACCCTATTTGCTCATCGATAAGGTTTGGTTTGGTTTGTTTTACGGCTTTTCAACCTCAACGGATTATTTAATGACGACAAGATTTTTATTGCTGGTAATATTTTTGTTCAAAAGTGTATTGCTGGTAAAACTCTTTTTCCAAAAATGTATTGCTGGTAATATTTTTTTCCAAAAAAGTATTGCTGGTATTAAACTCTATTGTTATACTTTCATAGTGTTTTGACCATTTTTTTTTTATCTGTGAGGGGGAGCTAACTATTTGCAAAAAGAAACTGGCACCACTCCAGTGCTAGCTCTCCGGGTCAGGGTGGACCTTGGAACACCAGCTATTAAGAGGTGGTTCCATACTCCTCAGAACATCCTGATCAAATCCCTTGCTGTCGAATGTAGTTTATCGTCATACCCAGGACGGAGTTACGTAACTTATTTTTATCTCTTAATTTAGTATAGTATAATAACTGATGATTCAGTAGTTGTGTATTTTTAAGTGTTACAAAATGTAAGTATATTTGAGGTCATGGAACGTCGTTTAGCTTCTTCATGCTAAACTTAGTAGTGTGTCAATAACACGTTGTTTATTACTAATTAGAAGATTTACTACACGTGTCTCTTTTCCGATAGTAATCTTTATCGTGCCTTCTTATTTCCCAGGCTTACGAAACATCGGTTCACGTGCGATCACCAAAGTTAAGCAACATCGAGTTTGGTCAGTACATACATGGGTGAGCGCTGGTAATACCAGGTGCTGTAAGCTTGTGCGTGCGGGTGGTGTAATGGATAATGGCTCATCATTGTTAATCAGAGAGCCCAGTTCCAATTTCAGTCAGGTTCATTATATTCACTTACGCGTAAATACCACTGGGATATCCTATTTTGTCCCCCCTTCTATGGGTTAATTAGTAAAATATATAACACTAAACCATTATTAAATATACATACATACATATATATAAACGCAAACGATTCACCATTGATGGATCTTCCAATAGCTGTAATAATTGGCTCTTTTGCTTTTAATACTAGGGTATTGTATACTAACCCTATTAAATACAATTTTTCTGCATGCAGATTTTTAAGGGCCTCTGTTCTTGAAAAATAATTTCAATCTGTGGTGAACTGTGGCAAGAAATTGCTCGGAAATATTAATGCCTCCATATCGGAACTGCTCTCAATCAAACACCATCGAGAATAATTTTGCCCGGCATCAGCATTGCTGATGATAGATTTATGGAAAACAAAACACCGTGACTTCTTGACCATAAGTTTTCAACTGACTTGAAGTGGAATGATAATATCGAATCAATAACTGCATCTTCTGCAGGGAAATTTGAGTCTCCGTGCCGTACCGGAAGGTTATTCTAGTCAGAACCCGTCTTGCACATTACAAATCTGCTTTTCGATCGGGCATTGAATACTGTTGACGTATCTGATCTGATGCTTCTCCTACGCATCTCAAGGTTCTTGGCAAAATCCAAATAAGGATCTGTAGTGTAATCGATTTAAACGTGGCATCTCGACTTCAGTCTCATTCTCAACGACGTGACGCGTCTTTCCTCTGTATTTTCTACAAATATTTTTTAGGGTTACTGCTCTTAACTGCTTTTTTTTACCTGATGCCTTGTCTACGTGATTTTAAGTGTGCTACAAGACTGGCATTTATATCCCACCCTTTTAAAGTCGAATTAGGTAAATGTAACTGACAATTCTACTCCAAGTTTCTTTCCTCGCTCTTCACGCCCGTGGAATTTTGTTTCTTTTCCTTGTTTTCCTGAGAATTACAATCTTCAAAAATTTAAATTCTACGACAGTCGCCATCTATCTTCTTGAACCAAGTTCAGCTTTTTCTAATTTCCTCAGTCCCCCTTAACCAGTTTATACTACTACCTTCATTCTCTGTAAACCTCTGCGTAACACTGACTTTTCTACCTTGCATGAGGTGTAATGATTAAAAATTATATATAACAAATAGAGTTACCTAGGTAGCTAGCTAGATACATAGATTACATGAGAGTATGTCTCTAGTTCGTCGTCAGAAAATGGAAATATGAATATTGGATGATCTCTGGGAGGAGGAGCCGACAGCTTTCTATAGACTGCTCATTAAGCGGAACGCTGGAGACTGTCTACTTGGAAGCCGACATTTATTTGCTTGGCTCATTCTAAAACAAGAACTCAGGAATAAGGAAATCAATAAGAAATGAATTAATTGGCCTAACTAATTATTCGAGACAATGATTTTGCTAAGTCGGCGATAAATCGTGCGTCCGCTTTTAGTCTAGTTTTCTTTACTTCTCTCCACACACACACACACACACACACACACTCTCTCTCTCTCTCTCTCCTATATATATATATATATATATATATATATATATATGAATAAATATACTTTTAAGGTGCGCTATATTTATGGAATAAAATTCTCAATATCAGGGATAGAGGGTATTTAAATATAAAAGTGAACATTGAGGTCTACACTCATACTGTTTCATGCTAGTCTGTCGCCCTGAGTGTTGACTTCAATGTTACTTTTATATATATATATATATATATATATATATATATATATATATATATATGTGTGTGTGTGTGTGTGTGTGTGTGTGTGCGAAGTGCGTGTGTGTGTATTTAGGCAGCAAATTCTTTTTTACGTATGTCTGATTAAATTACAGATATGTCTTCTAATTTTAATAAAATCCGTTTCAAACTTACGAAATGTGTATTGATATTAACTGATGCGAGAAATGTTCAACAACTGTTTAAGTCACGTTTATTTCCCATTTCTAAAGTAATTTCGATCTTCTTCCAAGATCATTTTAGTTCCTTCAATCTCCCTGTTCATAAGGCGACGTTTAAATTGCCAGGTGATGTATTTCTGGGGGACTGCAGGATAGTATTATTATGAAAAATTAGATTGAAGTAACTAAGATGATCTTGGAAGAAGATCGAAATGACTTGGGAATAGGAAATATACGTGATTTTCCCAGTCATAGCACTTTTCTCACATCATTTGATATCTATACACAGAAGGTAATTCATTTAATCAGACATGCATAAAAGAGAATTTGCTGCCTAAATACACACACACACACACACACACACACACACACACACACACACACACACACACACACACATACACATATATATATATATATATATATATATATATATATATATATATATATATATATATATATATATATATTTCTATCTGGTTAGGGAGAGCGGCTTGGAAAAGCTGCTATATGACATAATTAGCGTAATAAAATAAATTATATGTGCGTTTAATATACGTAAAATGACTCTTATCAACATGAAACCGATCTCCTAAATGAGATTTGTCCAGTTTCGCTCTGATGTTATATGTCCTTTATTTTCCTTCTCACTCATTTTCTTTCAAAACGTGTTGCAGCAAATCTATTGCGTTTGTTCTTTCTTTTGCAGATTTCTCAGGATTTTAAACCGTGACTCAGTTTATTTGATTAATTATCTGGTAATTGCACAAAAAATATCAGGTACTTGTGAGCTGAATAAATAAAGAGTCTTTAGAATAAACCAAATGAGCAGAGCTTTTAATTAGATAACTGCACAACGAACTCCTCGGCAAATGTGGAAATTATATGAACTTCTCAAAGCTTATTTCACTTAGGAATTGTCCCCAGGTCGGTCGTGTAGCATAGTAACATTTATAAGTGTTGCAATTTGACACTTTAAAGAGAAATGTATATTTCCCTTTGGACATAAACAGAATCTGGCACAAAACAAGACCCGCGTGTCGCATTTTGCCCACGAGACTACGCAGTGTGACCCGCGATGGGTTTAAAAATAGTAAATGTTTTGTGTTTGTCATAATTAATTCGGTGACAGAACGCGTGTGAAAATGAGAGTTTTGGGGAAGCATGACTCTACTGAACAATATTTCACTGTATATGTATCTAATATATCCTCTCTAGAAAAAAAGAAGAAAAGACAATTTTCCCGCCAAATCCCACTGCATATGTCTGTTTCTATCTCACGCATGCTCAGTAATTTACTTTCAAAATGTATTTATTGCAAAAAGAATTTCCGTAATGTGAAACGTCCTGTAAAAGGACTTCTTCGAACTAAAAAAATTTTCTTGTCGATGGAATTAAATATGTGTAGGAAGATGAGTGGGCAGTATAAAACATAAAGCCGCGATTATAATTAGGCAACAAAAGGAAATACTGAAGTTTAATTTTGGGTTTGATTAATTTGTCCATCGTTATTCTGATTTATAGAAATTTGTAAATCATATTCACAACAGACACACACACATTTAAACACACACACATACAAACATACCTACACGTGCGCGCGCATGTGTGTGTGTCTGTGTGTGCGTGTGTGTGTGGGTGTGTGTGTGTGTGCGCGCGCGCGCGCACATGTGCGTGTGTGTAATTGCCCTATAGTAATTACGTACAAGGCGACTGGGAGTAAAAGGAGACTGGGCGTATAAGACGACCCCCAAATTTTCATTTTTAAATGTAGGTTACGGGTTATATTGCTGTACAAGACGAACCCTAAATCACATCTTAAGATATATTGTATTGAATTTACTAAATAAATTGAGTAAGAATATACATTCTTATCACCCAAACTCTAATGAAAAACATATATATATATATTAGCTTGAAAAAGGTGTGAATCCTTTTCTTCTTTCTCCAGCTATGGGTAAATAGCAGGACAGACTGGGTTCTATAAACTTGGATGGCAAATGGTCTAGGAGAATTAAAACTCGCGGAGGTTCGTTTAGGGACCTTGTGGCACGTAGTGCTCCATGTCTCTGTATTCGGCCCTTCAAAAAGTGTGGATGGTCCTGCACGAAACCTTCACCACTATAATCAAATCACCTGTGCTGTTGTCGGGCTGTACGTTTCCTAGGAACTGATCTGCTTGACCCTCATACGTCGAATTCGACGGGAGAGTCGAGTAGCGTATATATATATATATATATATATATATATATATATATATATATATATATATATATATTGTACCAATTTGTGACTAGTAGGTAAGATTAAATTACAAACATTATAATAATAAATTAAGATCTATTTCCGTTATAATTTATTTTATGAATATTTTTTATATTCTTCACTTCAGACTGAAAGTTCTTAATAAATGGAAACATTTCAGCCGGGCAGATATATTAAACTAACGAGAGGAGAAAAAATGGAGAGAGGAAGAAAGAAAAATAACAGATTTTAAAATATAATTTCTTTTTAAAACATAAAGAGAGAGAGAGAGAGAAAGAGAGTGAGAGAGAGGGGGATAGGGAGAGGGAGAGGAAGAGAGAGAGTGTATAGGAAGGGAAAAAGGATATATATATATATATATATATATATATATATATATATATATATATATATATATATATATATATATATATATATTACTCATCAAGTGAAATTGAATGTTTATCACTGTAGAGAGTGGATGGATGTTTCAGCCGTTGTACGCCCCTTCTTCAGTTGGTTGGAATGTTGAACTGAACACTTTATTTCACTCACTGGGGTAGACTGTTCTAGTTCCACGCGCCATGTCTAATGGATGTCACTTATCAGTTATCTCCTGTTAATTCACCTCTCCAAATTCTCCACTGCCTTAATCAGGTATTGAAGTCACAATTATTGAAATAGCCTACGTCTTTATCCACTGTTCTAAGTGCCCTTTTCACTAATATATATATTAAACATGTTTCATAGAATAATATAGACATATTACGTCTACTTTTATAATAATCCTTTCTAGTACTCTAATCGGTTTATTGATGTTAATATGAAAATCAACAAGTAAAGCGTCGTAGTCTTTTCATACACAAGAAAAAACTTACAAAAACATTTCGGTTATAATTTATTTCATGAATATTTTATATTCATGTCTTTGGCTCTGAAGAGATGAATATCAAAATATTCACGAAATAAATTATAACCGAAATTGATCTAAGTTTTTATATATATATATATATATATATATATATATATATATATATATATATATATATATATATATATATATATATATATATCTTTTGTATGTGTGTATGTATGTGTGTGTGTGTGTATAAATAAAATAAAAGAACAGGAAGATATATAATCCGGTGTTCTTATTGATATTTTTTATTTTTATTTTTAAAAATCAGTGCTCAATGTAAATTTACAGAGCATAAATATTAAAAATTAACTGATTGATAATATGTTTTTTCGCTACACAGTAATACCCATATTTCAAAAATGGAAGCTAAAAACTTTAAATTTAATTGTATAATTAAATTAAAAGCATTACTTCCGTTTCATCTTCAAGCGAATATTGGAAGAACTTATTTTTAATATTATTGAGTTTTAAACGCACATATAAATTCATAATTTACTGTTTCCAAGGTTACAGAGAAATCCAATCCTTCAGACAGGGGCGGTAGCGTGTTCATTTTTATTAACTATTCTTATATCAATTATGAGTTACGTTCGAAAAAGAGGTTACGTTTAGGGTGTGGAGGGGTGTATTTTTCAATGAATTCTGACGTCCGTTAAATGCATGTCGTCTGGCTTGTTTTTTTTTATTTTGTTTTTTTTTTTATCGGCAAAATGTTTTTCGGTAGGTTTTTCTAACTTTTTTACAATTACCCTTAATTACTAATAGTCTATATTTCTTTTTAAAACAAATAAATGTAATAGAATTACTTACATTATTTAAAATTATTTTTTCTTTATCAAATATAAGTATGTATATTACCAGCTCCCATTTTTAAAATTTTATTTTTAAATCTTATTTAAGGAAAATTTTTGATAATGACGGCAATATATATATATATATATATATATATATATATATATATATATATATATATATATATATATATATATATATATATATTTGTGTGTGTGTGTGTGCGTGCGCTTTGGTATTATTCCCGCACCTAATACAGAAGTACATAAAATGAAGTAACATAAAAAGGCTACTTGTTTGTAATATATTAATACGTAGAGATGTTTATAAGAAGAATATAACTAATTTTAGAAGTCATTAATATTCACTTAAATCAACCAATATGTAACAGGATCATTTATAATTAACGAATACTCAATTGATACGCATGATATCACTAACATTTAAATAGAAAACGTCATAGCACCTTCACGAAACAGAGAATCCATTTAAATTTTAAAATAAAAACAAACTTCTCGTCTATAACATCAACAGGGGACTTTAATTCTCGGCAATGACTGATTATTCATAAATGATTTTACTGTATATACTAAACATGCCTATCGAGAAAACTCAAGTTATATATCTCGGACCAGAGATCAATTCGATCTCATTTAACTCCGCACCGAGAACTAACAATATCCATCCGCAACTTATTTACTGATAATAAAAATAGTCTCATCCACATGTTAATAACTCCAGAAATAATGGAAGCATTACTAATAAATAAAAGAAGTAAAAAACAACACCTCTATAATTGCAACCATGAACACGGCCACTGTTCTGGGGTTTCCAACTGATATGTCCCGGAAAGGGAAATATTTGCTCGAAGTAACAAAGTGGTCGTTGACTACTGTAACCGGACAATCTAGCAGGTAACCGGGATGGACTAGTCCTCGTCTTATGGGGTAGACATTAGGCGAAGGCAATAGCCGTAGCCCATGTACCGCCACATCAGTCTGTATTTATGTCTGACACCAGCCAATCATATTACTGAGGGGGGACCCAGGTATATGCATATTCATTACATCACCAACTCTGTTGCAGCACCTCACTCATTGCATTAAAAAGGAAGTGTTAATGAAATACCAA
Organism: Acanthosepion pharaonis; assembly: GCA_903632075.3. Taxonomy (NCBI): domain Eukaryota; kingdom Metazoa; phylum Mollusca; class Cephalopoda; order Sepiida; family Sepiidae; genus Acanthosepion; species Acanthosepion pharaonis. The sequence goes on from CAHIKZ030005627.1 coordinate 1,932,054, forward strand.
CGCCAGAGTGACAGTAGTCACAGTGATGAGACAATTTTGACCCTAGACCCATGTGTATACGCATGTGTACTCTACTTAAAAAGACCATATGTCACATATTCCCACAGTGTGGGAGATGATGGGCGAGTAAATACTGGAGGAAATAAATACGTTTCGACACCGTGGAATCAGCACTTTGTGCATTAGGTCTATGCAACTAAACAATGGACCGCCAATCTAAACATATGCCATGGATATAGCGATAGACTAGCGATAGGCTTGCGACGTTAAAGGAGGCCGAAGCATCGAACATATGTCTTCATCAAAAAGCTCACGTAAACGATTTTGAATTCTTTCATCATTGAATGAATAGGTGTTCATGCTTTTTCCGAATCTTTCAGTGAGAAGTGAAAGCAACGGACAGGGGTTTAACCTTGGTGCACCAATCCAATTTTCCTCCATTTCCAAGTTCATTTTTATCTTCAAAAAATTAAAAGAAATGTCATTCGTTATATTTTGTCTTCTTAAATCATGGTCATTGATGATCCTCTCTCCTTAATAATGGTTTGATTTTCTTAAATTCTTTCAAACACAGAAACTCTTTGTGGCTTAGGGAATTTATTGTTTATTTTGGGGTTGAACTGATTAAAAAAAGATAACCTTTACGCTACCCGATGAGGAAATATCGTTATCCAAAGACCGAAGAGATGAATAGTTGTTCTGAAATACTCTCGGAAGTACACTGGACTTGAGAGACACAAGAAACAGAAAAGCGTATCAAGGTAGATCAAAGGAATTTCGGAATAATATTTTTCTCTCTTTAAAATCTCTTCTCGACCAGTTCCACCATCTTACTTGGAAATCTGCTTTCTAATCGAACTTGCCTTAAATTCTCCACTAAGAAGATGAGATGTGTATCTGTATGAAGCAAATGATAGTCTCCTGGCGGAATGTTTCAGTCTCTGAAACAACCTTTAATTGTCTCAGGCACAAAAAGTAAAAGAGTCAAATGTAGAAATTAAATTAACCATCTTCCCTAACGATTAATCACTTGTCATAATCTCATTAGCTAAAACAAACAGTCGTTCGTGTACAAAAACTCCTTGGCGTTGTTACATCAATTAATACGAGCCGACGACATTTATCCTCGGGGATTTTTGAAAATAGTTCTAGCAAAAAAAAAAAAAATGCAAAGAAAAGAAATAAACAGAAAGAAATAAAAAGAAAGAAATATGAGCGTGAAAATTATTTCAATATCATGAGCAATTCATTAAAAAACAATTAGAAATTAAAATTAGAACAAAGTAAAAATTATTTTAATGATCTCTGTAACAACAAAAAGAAAGATCAACTTCAAAATTATATATGAAGGGAATCTAAAATATGAATATTTAATGAGAATAAGGTGTGCTGAAAAGTTCTCTGCAGTCCGTTACACTTACCAAGATTTCTTCGAATAGTTATATATATATATATATATATATATATATATATATATATATATATATATATATATATATGAGAATATACTTGTTCCAACGAAAGAAATGTGTATATTTTAAAGAGAAAGGGAGATTTGGTTATAATACAGATGTTTTTAAATATATAATATATAAAATATGGAAAATAAAGTATACTATATATTTAAAAATCCACATTATAACCAAGAACGTGTACTGATACTCTCCATATTGAGGTTTTTGGCCATTGTTTTTGAAACATGAGAACTCGTATGAAGCGAAGGAATCATATCATTTTAAAAAATAATTATCATTTCAGCTCTACTTCTATATGGAGTACTGTTTTTTTAAAAATGAAAACAAAAATACTAAAGAACACCGGATTATTTTCCTAAACGTGTTCTTTCTTATATTCTATATATTTGCACACACACACACACACACACACACACACACACACACATTATTGTTATATATATATATATATATATATATATATATATATATATGCGTGTGTGTGTCACAAAACTAACAATGCAATTGTAAGAATGCGTAGACTTGTGAAATAACATCCGTAGAAAATTTCAATGCCAACATCTTCCGTAATTCGTCCAATAAACCTTTCAAATAATATATTATTGTCACATACAGAAACGTTATTTTATTTGGTAAATAAATGTATGTATACCTGTAATAGCACGACTGATTAGGTTCACTCTCCCAGCAATCAGTCAAAGGGAAGGAGGATAATTTAGAGACTTCGTGTGAAACTCTTCCCCCATTCTATGATAAAGGTTCTTCCAAAAACCACCGCTTGTTCACCACACGGCATTCAGCACAAAAACAAATCATATGTGGGATTTCCTCTTGCGGTTAATTGTCAAACTGAACATGTTCCTCATACGTCGAAATTTACGAAAGTATCCATATATAAATGTGCATGTATAAAGATACAAACACTCAAACACACCTACACAAACACACCTACACAAACACACACACACACACACACACACACACACACACATATATATATATATATATATATATATATATATATATATATATAAATCGATAGATAGATAGATACATATAGATATAGATATGTATGTATACATGTAAAAAATTCAGTCATGAAAATAATGTATATGGAAAGAAATGACAAAAGGAAATCGTTCCATTAACAATGATTATCATTCTCCGAAGAACATTATCACGGCAAATGTATGAATTTTTAATGTTTAGCTTGGTAAGGTTTTCATGGATGAATCAAGTTGTTAAAGAAAGGCTTTTTATTGTCATACACACACACACACACACACACACACACACACACACACACACACACACACACACACATATATATATATATATGTACATATATATATATATATATATATATATATATATATATATATATATATATATATGTACGTCTGTATATGCATGTATATATATATATATATATATATATATATATATATATATATATATATATATATATATATATAGTCTTAAGTTGTGCTATATTTATGGGATATAAATATCAGAGATAGAACGTGTAAATACAAAAGTGAACACAGAAGCCAACACTTAGAGGCAAAAGTTTGTGCCATGCCAGATGCAATCGTCAGGCCACGAGTGTTGTTCTTCTGTGGCAAAAAACAGACTGTTACCTCTATTTTCACTTAATTAATATATATTCATATACCTACGTTTGATATTCGACTTAAGTTGGTTACCGAACGCGCCGGGTGCAAGATATAGCTTATTGTTTGTTTTTTTAAATATGTCGAGGATCATGGTAGGAACGCTAATGCATAGTTTACAATTAAGATTATGCAAAAATAGTACAAAGCCAAAACTGAGATTTAGGTGCAGAGAATGGGATGCAGTTTGGAGTCATGAGAAAAAAAAGATAAAAAGGAATGGAAAATTGTAGGACGTTTAAAATTTAAAATTTGAACTTGAGACGCAGTTCATTAGCACAAAGAGTTGAGGTTTGTAGGAGTAAAGGGAGATAATCAGTGACTGCCCTAAAGCTGTGTGTGTGTGTGTGTGTGTGTGTGTGTGTGTGTGTGTGTGTGTGTGTGTGTGTGTGTGTGCGCGCGAGAGCCCGCGCGTGTGTGTGTCATTAGCAATCTGAGTGTTTACAACAGATGTGGAAAATTTTTCCCAGCTCTTCTTCCACGAAGTGAACCAATAAAGCTACGTCGCTTATACTATCTCGTAAGATTAGCCAGGGATTTTCTGCTGAACAATATTTTCTATCCATACATATACAGGACAAAAATACACAAACACACACATGAATATATATAAATTTCTTATTAACATGATTTTAGTAAGTAAAATGATAAACATATAGCTTAATGAGAAAATAATTTAAACTAAATCTATGTGATGGAGATATAGTTTTAATGTATGCTATATTTATGATTAAAAATCACGTAAGAGATAAAGGGTATGCGAATATAAAAGTGGGCATTGAGGTCAACTCCAAGTTTGGCCAGTCAAATTCATTTTAAAGAAATGATTTCACTCAAAAATGAGACTTACTGTCGCTGCTACATATATATATATATATATATATATATATATATATATATATATATATATATATATATATATATGCAGTGACAGTAAGTTTCATGCTTGAGTGAAAACAGTTCTTTTATTATATCATCAGTTCATTATTTCTTCTTCTCTTTTCGATTCCTTCATTCTCTCTCCCTTCCCATACTCTCCCTCTCCCCCTCTCTCTCTCTTATGCTATAAAATAAATTGTATTCGAAAATCTGCTACTTTTTCTTCCTCTCCCCCTTTCTTCTGTTCCTGTTAATGTTAAACACACCCAAGCATTCACACACATACGTGTGTGTATGCGTGTGCGTGTGTGTCTATTTCTTTGTGTGTGTGTGTGTTGTGTTTGAAAGCTGTAAATTTGAAGGTCTTGTATAATTCTCATCGGGTGTGAGATTTACACACACACACACACACACACATATATATATATATATATATATATATATATATATATATATATATAAATATACACACACATATATATATATATATATATATATATATATATATATATATATATAAATAAATATATAGGGTGTGCATGTGCCTGTATATGTGTGTGTTTGTGTTTGTGAAAAAAAAGAGATAGAGAGTTTCATCATAAATGTTATTCAATAAGAAATTTTATCTATACATATTTATGTATACGAGTAATGATAACAGATGTAGCCCGGCGAAAGCTAACGGACACATGACGATGAGATACCATTTCCCATAGGATCACTGAATTCAAGCAATGTCGAATCGGCTCAGTGCCTAAATGGGTGACTACTTGGGAATTTTGCTGCTGTACTCTTAGATTTGCGGTTTGTGAAATGAATAACAATTTCGAATTTGAAACTGGAAAGCCGATTTAGAATTCTAATCGTGTTAGTCGTATTCACTTACTCACAAATACCCTTGGGAAAAGGTATGAATCCGTCCACTTCTACCCCAACTATGGATCAATTAATAGGACCTGTATTAATAAATCATTTTTACTCTAAAATTTCTTATAATCTAAAAAATAATTTATGGCTTTAAATAAACGTGAAAAGTTTGATGAGCCGCAAAAATCAAATCAATCATTTTTATTCCGATTACCTTACAAAGTTATTAGTTATATTGTCCGAGTTTAATAGTTGTATCGTTTTTTGTATTTTGTTAATAATTTTTTATAATGTATACTGATGTCGAGCGCTGTCGTATAATAACCTTCTGATCACGGTTTCGAATTTCACTGAAGGGTTAGATGGAAATGACGGAAAAATTAAAAATACTGCATCATGTTTACGCGATGTTTCGTGTGTTAAATAAATCTTTAAAATATTTTCCAGACAAGTCTCAAATAAAAATGAAAAAAACAAAAAACAAATGCATTAATAAACTCTTTGAATAATATTATTTACATTCAGTACACTGTCCTCAAATTTTTTGTTATTATCGCAACGTTTCGCTCGTATCCTCCGTTTTTCATCAGACACTTCGATCAGGGTAACCTTTAGAGAATTTTGAACTGAGTCCTTTATTTAATCCAGTGGGCAAATTGTTCTCTTTTCGCTGACCATGTCTAAGGATATATCACCTAGATCTTATTTAGTCCTGCTCAATTATTACACGCCTTGTTTCCACATGAACATCCTGCCCAGCCCTGAGAGGGGAAACTACAGCTAGTATATCGCTCAACGAAATCTTTAATCAACTATGGATTATGATGTAGGCGGAAGCAAACAACATCCGAAACTTTCTGATAATAAGTGCAATGACGTAAACAGTAGTAAAGTAAATAATGTAAATGATGTTCTCCTCTTGCTAGAAATTCAGAGAAAATTTGAGTCACTTATTTTATATATTATGTTTTTTAATTACGAATACAATGTAAAAATATATATTTCAGGAATTCAAAATATACTATGAATAGTATTAAAATTGCGTACATCTCTTTATATATCGATTACTTCCATTTACTCACAAGCTGAAATAAAAATACTAAATGTGTTTCTACTTTCTGATGATAATTTAAAGCGAAAATATTACCCAGAATAAATCGTGCATTTATGAAGTTAACTAAATGACAGACTGAATATTTATATATAAAAAATGAAGGATATCAATGTGTCTGTGTGTCTGTCTCTCTGTCTGTGTTATACCTTTTCACTCGTGATCCATTCAACCGATTTTGACCAAACTTGGCACATATATTGTAAAATAGGTTCTTAGCGTGAATATAGATAATATTTAAACAATGAATAATCGATAAAGCCGATCAAAAATCGATAAATTCAACATTTTTCCACTGATTTCATTCAAACTCGGTATGTAGGTCACTTACATCACGGCGAGCTCAACAAAACATCAGTTTAATTTCTCGCTACTGCGTTTACCGAAAAACCGGGGAAAACGAAACATCGATTTCAACACAAAGTTTAAACTAAAAATTCCCTAAATTTTCAAGCAATGTAATACAAACTTCTCTCAATTGTAGCCAACAATAAGTTGATTCTTTAACAGTCAGTTAACTTGATAATTGAGTTCACCCATATAGGGAAAACCCAAGTAAATAGCAAAAAATGGCGATTTTTACTGGTTTCTTTTACTGATCTATTTTTACTTTCTTTCTATCTTTATTTCTTTCTTTTTTATTTTCGTTGCTCTTTCGACCAATTTTAATCATCCTTAACAATTGCTTTATAAATGTATCATCTTTTATATCACTGGTAACACATTGACAAATTGAATTTGAAAACTTCGAAAATAATTGTGGTCTGAAGAGGGTCTTCATATTGCCAGTTTTACCCTTTCATGGCCTCTCCTAACATCGATTGAATAAATGCAGACGACTTCTGTTTTATCAGTAACTGCATTAATTCAAAATCATTTTTCATGAAAGTACTTTAAAGTTATTGAAGAATATAAAATATATTACATCTAAACATTCTGCAGTTTTTGCCTCATTCTAATTGAAAACCTTTTCTGATCGACCAGCTGGGAATGGGTGTTAGTCGATAATAAAATACATTTTATTGTTACTTTTGAAAGTTGAATATGCAAATTACTTATGTTAATTGAACAGGAAGAGCTTTTGTGGCTAAAATATAACACATAGGTTGAGAGACATAATGACAAAATTCTATTTATTTAGTGTAGCTTTTTTTATAAGTCATGCACACAAAGATACGCGCACACAGTTAGCTACAAATTTAATTTATTTTTCAGAGTACAAACGAAGATATCGAAAACCTTGATCATTGTAAATTAGAACGAGATATACACAGATAAAAAAATATGTAAGCTCCAAGATTTACACCAAAAACCTCGTTATTCCTTTTCATATCGGCGGCTTAAAAGAAGGCAACATTCGCAAACAAATCTCTATCGTTATTAAAAATCGAATTCCACTGCGTAAAGCTTCAAGGAAACTCATTAACAATGTTCACCCTGGGTTCATTTTTTGTCAGATAACCCACATACGGAGGGATAAACAAGAGAATTAGTGTGAATATTGCGGTTGTATTGATCGCTTTTACACACCTCTTACAGAACCATAAACTTAAAAGATCATAGCAATATCATATGAAATAATACTCTAGATATTCCTGCTTGTTAAATATTGATTTTCTGATTGTATTCTTCCCAGGAATCATTTCATTGATCTTTGCTGTCGCGTAATCTAGAGACTATCACATGTTAACTTACTTTCACTCATATTTCTATCCATCTCTCTCTCTCTCTCTCTCTCTCTCTCTCTCTCTCTCTATATATATATATATATATATATATATATATATATATATATATATATATATATGCTTAAATAGTAGGATAGACTGGGTTCTATAGCCTTAGATGTCAACAGGTCTAGGAGAAGGCACATGGTCTACCAGGTCCCCTCATATGTGTATGTATATATATATATATATATATATATATATATATATATATATATATATAAAGAAATATAGTCTTAAGATGTTATATTTATGTGAATAATTGCTCAATATCAGAAATAGAGCGTGTATAACTATAAAGTGAATATAGTCAAGATTTAGAGTGATAGTCTGTTTCATGCTAGATGCAATCATCAGGCCTCAGGATTGCATCTAGCATGAAACAGACTGTCGCTTCTAAGTCTTGACTTCTATGTTCACTTATATATATATATGTATATACATATATATATATATATATATATATATATAGATAGATAGATAGATATATATATATGTGTGTGTGTGTTTTTTGTGTGTGTGTGTGTGTGTGTGTGTTGTATACAGTATGTAATCGTTCAGAGTCATATTAAAAATATAATATGAAACAAGGTATGTCTAAAATTAATCAGTTATCTACATATGAGCGGCTCCGAGCGGATCTGGAAAAGTAGATTAATAAAAAAAAAATTATATTGTCAATTAAATTCCTGTAATTTCAATTTAGTAGGCGTTTCTAGATCATATCGTAATCAATTTTGTAGAAATTAGAATTGCAAAGATTCATCTAAGAACCCACCAAAAAAAAAAACAAAAAAAAAAAACACATAGCCCAAATCATGATGAAAAAAAAATGAAAGAAAAAAGTCCTAATTCCTATCTTCGATGAAAGATGTTCATTTTAAATTTTTGAGGATTTTTTTATTTTTTTTATTTCAGTTTCTTCCTCTTTTATTCGCAATGTTCTTTTGGTTTTGCAATCGAAAATCGTTAATTAATCAACATCGCTTAGAATTAAAGCAGTAGCCATGGAAAGACTTAATTTTCTATTGATGTATATCCATCAGGACACAGACGATCATGGCTCTCCAAAGCTTTCTATCGCGTGTGTCTAAGTTCATCCCCACCGTCCCGCCATCAGGTAAGTGGCTCCTCTATCTTTCTTATACTTAATATCTCTCGTGAGGGTTAAGTTTTCCGAGCCTTCCTTCTTCATTATTTGACCAAGGAATCTCAGCTGCCTTTTTCTAGATTTTGAGTATAAGTGTTCTTACTGTTGCTATTTTCTTTCTGCTCGTTGCTTCCACACTCCGTCCATAGAATTCTCAGTATCCTTTTGTCGAACCACATTTCTGCTGGTTCTGGTTTTGTTTTATCTCATCCGTGGGGAGACTGTCCAACATTCACGGCTATATGAGAGAAAATATGACATATAGCCATTCAACACTCTTTTTGTTTCCAACGAAATCTATTTCTCAGAACCTTTTTTATCTTTTAGAATTCTTTTTCCCCTAGTCTAATAGTTGCTCGCATTTCGGTGTCGCATTTCCCATCTTCTGTTAAAACGATTGCCAGATATTTATAAATCTGCGCCTACTTGGTGTCAATATCTTCAATCCAAACCATATTGTTTGTTTACACCTATTAGTCAAGAATTTTATAGCCATGAGTTCTCGGTATTGAAAATGAACTGTTTTCTTTATTAACCTTTGCCAGATGATTATTCCTCCTATTCTTGTTGTATTTTGTCCGCATGAATAGTAGGATCATTTTACGTACTAAAATTGTTAATTCACCATAATGACCTTAACGGGTGTGCGGGTGGTGTAATAGATATCGGTTCGCTACGAAAAATCAGAAAACCGAGTTTAAATTCAAGTCGGATTCGTTATATTCACACATGCAAATAGCTTTGAAATAAGTATGAAGCCATCTCTTCGCTCCTCAGCTGTGGGTTAAATAGTAGGAAATATATCTGGAAAAAAAAATCTCCAAAATGAATATAATATTAACTCGACAAAAATAAAATATACTATTCTTACATTCCAAAGTGTTTCAGCTTTAAATATGTCACAATATGCTCAAATATGTCACAATGTGTTTAAATATGTCACAATGTGTTTAAATATGTTACAATATCTGTCTATATTTCTGAGATTTGGTATCATGTACATTATTTACATCATTTGGAGTATTGTCCTCATCTTTGTTGCCATATTTATTACAACATTTCCGCCGTTGTACGCTCCGGCCTTCTTCAGGTGTGATAATAACGACAAAAATTGCAATATGAGCTCTGGTCAAAACATGGTTTGATAACAACAAAAATTGCAATGGTAAAAAATGATGTCTGAAGACATTAGGTTTATGATACCCAGAAATTCATACACGTATGTCCCCAAGGACACATGGCACAGTGGATAAAAGCGTTAGTTAAATCCAGTGACAGGATAAGTTCAATACCCGGTTAAGGGAAATTATCAGGAGATAACTGATATCTGACATCTATTAAACATGGCACGTGGAACTAGAATAGTCTACCCTAGTGAGCGAAATAAAGGGTTCAGTTCGGCATTCCAACCACCTGAAGAAGTCCGGAGCGTACAACGGCCGAAACGTGATAAATATGGCGACAAATATGAGAACAATAGCCCGAATAAAATCAATAATGTTACAATATGTTGATAATCATAAAAAAAAAACACAATAAATCAATCGTTGATCGGCAATAAAACAATTTCGGATAACAGAGGAAATTAAATATCATCCAAGATTAATGTAATTTCGGATTAATCTTAATCTTAATTTCGGATATTAATCTGACTGAGAACAGTTGTAAAATATGAGAATATCGTTACAACAGATAGACGAAAAAAAATTAAAAAAATCTTCGAAAATTTAATTTGATCGACAATTGTACATGAAAAATTCAATGAATCCAAATGATACTAATGACCATTGCTGTTTTCCCATATCTGGGCAGAATGCTACAATTAGCGACAAACAAGCAGACGAAGCAAGTATGTATAAATAGCTATCATTTGTTGCATTACTTGTAATGCTTTTGTCTGTTGAGTGCTCATTTGACTCGTAATAAGATGGATATCTAAGAAAGCGTGACGTCATCCGAAAAGAACAATGTCTAAGTGCTTCCTTAAGCAAGCAGCTGTCCAACCACTTGCTATTCACTTCACTACCTAGAGATAATATAGGTTGGCCAGAAAACGGCATGTGATGTCTCTTTTCTTTATCTGAGCCTCTTATCACCTTGGCTCACAGTTATGTATACAGGCGCTTGAGATATATATATATATATATATATATATATATATATATATATATATATATATATATATATATGTGTGTGTGTGTGTTTTGTGTGTGTGTGTGTGAGAGATAGTGTGTGTTCGTGTGTGTGTGTGCGTGCGTGCGCGTGTGTATTTAATAAGGGAATTGTCGGAGTCGTTTCTGTATCAGCCACAAGTGTATGAACTTTCAGATAGGTGGTTTTGTATTTATATGCCTACATTTTTTTTTATAGATGGTGTCATGCATATGACATATATGCGTTTATTTTATATTTTTTTTAATTCTATTTTCTTTTGTTCTTATAATTTTATTCTTTTGTTGACATATTATATGTAGGGAAATAAAGAAAATTGTGAGGAAACATGAAAAATTAAATAAAAACATTAACCGCAGTATTTTGTCAGTCGTTTTTAATGCAAATTGCATTAAAAAGAATGATTGCTACCAAAAGACGCAAGTTCACATTAATACGCACACACAAGCAGGCCACGACATACACACACACACACATATATATATATATATATATGTTACGAAACGAAAAAAATACGACATTTATTTTAATATATTTATTGTTTATTCGCTATATTTATAAATACAAATATAAATATACATATATATTATACAGATATAGATGTATCTATAAAAATAACGTACAAACAACACATATTTTTATCTAAAAAAATATATCGTATTTGGGTTCTGTCAGTGTGCCATGTGTCCTTGGGGACACATGGCACAGTAAATAAAGGCGTTAGTTAGAACCAGTGACAGGACCCAAAGAGTGTAAGTTCAATACCCGGTTGAAGCAGTGGAGAACTTGGAGAGGGGAATTAACAGGAGATAACTGATAACTGACATCCATTAAACATGGCACGTGGAACTAGAACAGTCTACCCCAGTGAGCGAAATAAAGGGTTCAGTTCAACATTCCAAACACCTGAATAAGGCCAGAGCGTACAAAGGTCGAAACGTAATAAATATGGCGACAAAGATGAGGACAGTCGTCCGAATAATGCAAATAGTATATATAATTCCTCATCTCAGAAATATAGACAAATACAGAGACGTGGCTATAGAGAAGAATATGCAAATATTCACTGAAATCATGCAAACGCTTTCATGAGATATGAGTGTATGATTGACTGTCTTGTTTTCTGTGACGTATCAACCTTTTTCAGGTCATTTAAAGCCTGAAAATGTAAGTATAAGCATTTTTTGGAGATAATGACGATTTACAGATAGAATTCTTACTAATTAATTCATAGCTGGGGGATAGAAGAGGCGGCTTTTTTATTTTCCCAGTGGTATTTGCACGTAAATAAATATAACGAACTCGATTGAAATTTGAACTCGGCAATCTGATTTCAAAATTCTGTGTAGTTGTCCATTACATAACCAGGACATCCAAGCTTACAGCAATTATCAGCGAACAGGTTAGGTTTAAGGCTCCAAGTTCTTCACAGAGAATTGACCTACAGGACAATACCTGAATTGATACACACCTGATGAATACTGAAGGTCAACTGCGGAAACGTTGGGATAACAACAGTAATGATTAAAAAAATACGACTGATCCAATTGGATTTTGAACTCGACTCTCCGATTTCTATTCCGAGCCGTTATGAATGACACCATCCATACATCCACCCTTACAGAAGCTGGTATTCCCAAGTGGTTACTAATCAAGGTCGATGTAAGTTTTGACGTTGCTTAACTTCGGTGATCGTACGTGACCCAGAGGATCAACGTGATATAGCTGTAATTCTTCAAGAAACATTCGCATAATATTTAGAAATCAGGGATTCGTGAACTTGTAAATCACACTTAATATCGATGCTTGTTATAGAAAACCAATTGTTCTGAAGACGCCATCCTGTATTTTTTATAAAAGAAATTAGAAATGCATGTCTGTCCTGAAGTACTGTCGCATGTACGCTAAGGATTGTTCAGTTAAAACCATTCGAAAACTGAAATAATCAAATAAATCTATCACAGATAATGACTATAATAAATAATATATAATAATGAATATAATAAATAATTGATGAAAATAATAGCGGAATATAGAGGTTATTTAGTAACTTACATAAAGGTATCATTTATTAATAGATCACGATTGTTAAATATTAATGATGTTGAATAAGAAATTTGCCTTTCTTTTTAGATAACGTTTCTCTCCGTAGAAGTTTCACGTATTGAAAAAGAATTAAATAACCAGATACGATAGCAAGCTTCTAAAATCAGTAATATTCACTAGCAATACACATCTTCCAAGACAATGTACGTCACTGGTGGTTTGTTTTTAAGATCTTTCTTGTTTCATTTCGGGATTGAAATTTTTTTTTTATTTGGAAGGGGATGCTTTTGTAAATTAAAAAAAAATAAATTAGAGTTTCTTCCATTCATTTAGAACATCGAAGGTAGCAATGAATATTGAACAGTTTGACTTCTCAAAAATATGAGAAAATCATTTTGTTATCAAATTAATATCCCGTATATTTCGACACAGAAAAATATACGCGTTATCTGATACGTAATTTTAGATGTTACTAGTTGATAGGGATATGCCGATGATATATCAAAATGCGTTATTCTGATAATTCTATTACTAATGATAATAAATAATTGTTAAATTAAATAAAATATATAGGATTGTCCCACAGCCTTGCAGCTTCTTATTGTGATTGTCCATAATATATATATATATATATATATATATATATATATATATATATATATATATATATATATATATATATAAAACACACACACACTTATATATATATATATATATGTATGTATGTATGTATGTATGTAATGTATATCAGTTGCTACAAGTGTAAATATTCGAACTGGAAGTGCAAATCAGAAAAAAATGTACCAAGTAACAGCAAATGTTGTCCCTGTTGTGCTTGGCACACTTGAGACAATCTCCAAGAATACCTGATAGCATTGGACATGTGCAGGTGGCAGTTTGCAACAGCTCACGTGCTAAGGAAACTATTTTGTATCTCAACTGCATATAGGAAATGTGATATGACAATAATCACCTGACCAAAGCATCTAAGCCTCGGAGTGAATAATAATAATAATAAAAATAATAAAGTTGATCACGTCTGTACTGACGAACCGTACTTATTCCTTTCTCGAAACAAACAGCATTCTCCCGCTGGAACAGAAGTGATGCAGAAGAGGTTCATATGGCTGCAAAGATCAACTTCTGATAAATAAAATGAGCCTGGAAAATTGCAGGAGACGGCGCAGGAAAGCCTTTGATAGTGTTCCACATTCTTGGATCCTTAATACTTTGTAAATGTACAAAGTCTCCCCTGTGGTATTAAATTTCCTTAAGCACAGCATGGGAATGAGGAATACCAAACTATACCTTAGTCACACCGGGGGCACTGCCATATCCAACCGTCTGAATATCCGACGTGGAATCTTTCAAGGAGACTCTCTGTCACCCCTTCTGTTTTGTTTATCCTTAATCCCTCTTACACATGAACTGAACAACAGTAGCTATGGTTACAAAATAAATAAGAAAATATTCAATCACCTACTCTACATGGATGATCTCAAACTCTTTGCCAAAGACGGCAATGAGTTGAAAGGCCTCCTCAATACTGTAAAATACTTCAGTGACGACATAGGTATGGACTTCGGATTAGATAAATGTGCAAAAGTAACTTTCAAGAAAGGTAGAATTACAGAAACACCCTTAATAGATTTAGATTTTGTCACAAAGATTAGTGAACTGGAGCATGATGAAGCTTATAAGTACCTAGGAATTAGCGAAGGAGATGGCATACAACACCCCCAAATGAAGGAAAAAATAAGAAAAGAGTACTACAGGCGTGTATGTCTGGTACTAAATACTGAGCTAAACTCAAAAAACAGGATATCGGCCATAAACACATTGGCTGTCCCTGTGGTGTAATACAGCTTTAATGTCCTTAACTGGACCATAGCTGAAATTAAGCGAATGGACGCCAAAACGAGAACGCTTCTCACTTGCTATCGCATGCATCATCCCAAAGCTGATGTTGATCGTCTGTATGTGCCAAGATCCGAAGGAGGCAGAGAATTAGTTCAACTAGAACTGTCCTACAAAACTACAACAATTGGCCTACAAAGATATTTGGAAACTACAGAAGACTGGATGATGTTATGCGTCAAGGAACATGAAAGTAGTAAGCGTCTTTACTCCGTAATGAAGGAAGCCAACAAATTCAAAATGGAGTTTCAAATGAGCGTAGAGATGCAACTACAGCACAATACACCGGCTGATACTGCAAAATACCTAAAAAAAAGACAGCAAAGACGAATGCAACCGACCAGATACAGAAGCGATGACAAGATAAACCGCTTCATGGCCAATACTCTGCCCGTATCAAACAAGCTGACGTAGACAAAACCCGTACCCATCAGTGGCTACGTAGTGCAGGGTTGAAAGCGGAAACCGAAGGTTTTATCCTTGCTGCGCAGGACAAATACTTGCTAACTAGGAATTATCAAGCACATATACTAAAATATTGTGTCAGCCCAAAATGCAGATTCTGTGATAAATATCCAGAAACGATTGATCATCTTGTATCTTACACGGTGTTGGCACCCACTGAATATAAAACCCGACATGACAGAGTGGGCCAATATCTTCACTGGAAAATCTGCAACTTCTACGGGAACGAAACTGAAAGAAACTGGTATGAACACCACCCAGACCCGGTTACGGAGATAGGACCTGTTACAATTCTATGGGACTACACAATACACACTGACAGAACAATCAAGGCCAACCGGCCAGATATTGTTATTAAAAGACCCCAAACAAAAACGGTGCCTCCTTATTGACATGGCATTTCCTGCTGACTGCAATGTATCTTTGAAGATATTCAAAAAGTTGTCAAAATACAAGGACCCTGAAATAGAAATCTCGAAAATGTGGCATATGGGAACATCAACAATCCCTGTTGTAGTTGGAGCCCTAGGACTGGTTGGAAAAGATTTCAGTAGACTAATTGAAGGGATTCCTGGAAGTCCAGGCCTCAAGGAGATACAAAAAAATGTTCTGACAAGTACAGCCCACACATTACGAAGGGCTTTATCTATGTAATTTATTTATTTATTTTTTTTTTGTCAGTGGAAAGTGTCACGACGCCATTTCTAACCTTAGGTCCCTGGGCGGGACCCGGAAAGAAATGTGTAAACGCCAGAAATCAAAGAAAATAATAATAATAATAATAATAATAATAATAATGAAACATATAACTATACTTATCTCTGTGTGGTATAATAAAAAGAAAGGTATAATAAAAGAAGGAGAAACATTTGAGTAAAATTTCAGGACATATAAGCATCACAGAGCGAATATTACTTTGTGCGAAATTGCACATATCATTCGGGAAATCGTCTCCATCTCAATGAAATGTCACAAATGTACTTAGATAACTCTTCCAGAGTACACTTTTTACTCATAGACAGCGGATCAGATTTGATAATTAACCACGTAAATTTAGTCTCAGGCAAGTTGACACGGAACACAATAATAATAATAATAATAATAATAATAATAATAATAATAATAATTATAATTATTATTATTATTATTATTATTAAGTAAATATAAGAAATGTGAGAGCGAATGTGAAGAGGCAGCTGCTACCTATGCCGCAAAAGAAGAAAACTTACATCAATGCAAACCACTTTGGATAATTATTGTGGCCTACTTCGAAGGTGACTAAATGTCGAATTACTATAAGTTGTAGTTCTCTTTTTATAGATTAAGTGCCGGTACTTTTTGCTCAAATTTGTACGTATATATATATATATATATATATATATATATATATATATATATATATATATATATATATATATTTTACATTGAGCTCTCTGGATATCATCCTCCTCAGGTCTACCCACATGGATTACCTAAATTTGCATAAACTATATATATATATATATATATATATATATATATATATATATATATATATATATATATATATATGTATCTATAGTATATGGGATTGTTGTCTTTCCGCAATTAAATAAATCAGTATATTTTCTCGAATTGGATTACAGTGATAACACTCTCCATATCTAAGATTACATTCTTGTAGTATACAAAATATATAATTTTACTTATACTCATTACATATCCTTTAAGCGTTTTGAAATAATCGTCTTTCTATTTTCTCTTGCATTATTTCGAATTCATACGACAAATATCACGAACTTCCAACCAAATATATACCTTTATATAAATAAATGAAACCGGAATTATCTGATGCAAGAATACAAGAAACCTGAAAAACCGAATGCTGTCTGTGATCATCTAAATTACTTGCCAGCTTCTTACTTGGAACTGCCGACATTTCATGTCAGGTTATTCTGTAATCAGAGATCTGCTGCGATCAGTTGTAGGTCATGTTCTGTGCTTAGGTTTTGTATTTTTGCCGATTAGGAATTCTTTCAAGTTATCCTTTTTGCACTAAATTTCATGAGTTTTTTTTTTCACCATTAAAGACGGGAAATGAAAAAAGCAAGAGATTCTATCTGTAAGAGCGAAGAGATGAGTGAAATGTTAAGCAAATTGAAAATGGCTGTAGTAAATACACAAAATGAATGGAGAGAAAAAGGAATTGTTTACAGAAGCAAAGGCTTAGAAAATTAAGTAGATTGATATATAAAATGGTATAGTCTAAATGACAAATAAAACTTCCTATGCATTAACATAGTCAGTCATATATATATATATATATATATATATATATATATATATATATATATATATATATATATATATATATATATATACGTACTAGCAGCATGAACCGGCGTTGCCCGTGCTTTATTCAAAAATCGTACGACTCATACAGCAATCGCATCTCGCCTCGGTTAACAGTTTGCCAAAATTTACTAGTCCAACCTGACCAAATCAGATGATGTTGAGGCCCTGAACACACGTTTTCTTCGTCCTATTTATTCGACATGTTCTGCTACGTAAGAGCAGAAAGCAGCTGTTATCTAGGCCCTTGCATTTCTCTAGAGTAAAGTTACATATAAAGCTTAAAACGTAATAGGCTTATCTACTCGGATGTTATAAGATTTACTTGAATGTAAATGCACATTCAACAAATTTTGCCGGAATTTTATCCACTGTGAATCACTGGTCCCCTTGAAATTGTGAATTCATTCCCTTTTTCTGATTGTGCTTAAAATCAGGCAACCTTTTTCAATGGAATATACAGAGAATCTATACAAACAATATGAAAACTGGTGCATATTACTGATTTGAAATATTCCCTAAGCATGCAAACCGAACTGAGTAAGCGCTATATTTGTTGGTTGTATAAAGGTTTCAGTTCGAGGATTCATGAACCGAGAGTAAAGCTGCTGGAAGTTTCTTAAATCAACCATTGGTCCTAACAATCAATATTGGTTGCATATCTTGTCTGTTGCTTCTCCTATATATGAGGAGATGCTTGACAAAATCAAAGGAGGAAGCTGCAAATTTTTTCCCTCCTGATCTGCCATTCAGAATCAGTCATATTCCCACTTTTGTAATAATAGCTTCGTTTTGTTTTCTCTATAAATATGTCCATGATATTTGTTCTCATGATCTATCCTATTTGAGAGTTCGATTTTAAAAATGTAAGCGCAGTACTAGAATAGAAGCAAGGTCTCACCATTTTACAGTTGAAATTACGAGATAACTGTAAGTTCTATGGTTGCTGTTTCTTCTCATTGCATTTCCCTCTTCTTAGAAACACTTCTGTTCTCTTACTTTCCAGTTTACTTTGATCTTCAAAAGTTTCTATTCAACGTCAATCGTCATCTTTTGTCTCCTTGAATCATAGTTTGTTTTGTCCGTTCGCATTAATAAGGATTTCTCGCGTCCATCTTAATGCCTTTATCGCCTTGCTTGGGCGTGAAATGATTTTAAAAAGAAGAGCATAGCAATGAAAGTGAATATACTTGTCCGAATACCTAAGTTCATAACAAGTCATTCCAGTGTTTTATTCAACAATGTAAGAAAAAAAATCAAAATTAATTATGTTTCCTAGTGAAATACATATTTTTCAGGCTACACAAAGTATACGTACTTTTGTCATTTTTAATTAATTTTCCTGGTAGAAAATTTCAGAAAATGCATCGTAGTATTTGGCGATTGAAATATTTCTGATTTTATGTATTTATTTATTTATTTTATATTGTTTTCTTTCAAAACTTCACCAGTGATTCACATCAAATGGAATACGAAAACGACTGCCTTTGGACAAATCCAACAGGATAGCCTTATGCTAAATCCAATATAGCTGTTTGCATGGATGTCGGATGAATTTCCTGCTCATCTGCCAAATCCTTCATTTCGGAAAAAATGAAGAATTTTCTACTGGATTGCAAATCCGAAAATATCACGCAGGAAATGCTTTCGCTAATAAATAAAATAACAAACTTTACAAAAAGAATTTGTTTGCTTAGTTGGTGTGCTGAAATCGTCAGTAAAATCCAAGAGCAGGTGTGCAATTTCGAATAAAAAATGTCAGTGTTTTCATGCTGCTTTCAATCCTCAGGTGCCAAAGGCAAGTGACGATTGCAGACAGGTGATTAGATATAATTTTAATATATTAAATAGTTATATATACTGTTTTTTATATATATATATATATATATATATATATATATATATATATATATATATATATATATATATGTGTGTGTTTATTAACATTTGCTCGTATATTTATCTATATTTTTCTATTTTATTATATCTATCTATCTATCTATCTATCTATCTATCGCAAAAACTGAAATTAGCAAATAAATCTATCACAAATAATGACAATAATAAACAATTACTGAAAATAATAGCGGAATATGAAGGTTACTTAGGAACTTATATAAAGGTATCATTTATTAATAGATCACGATTGTTAAATATTAATGATGTCGAATAAGAAATGATATATATATATATATATATATATCATAGTATTTTTTGTTTACAAATATGATTCCTTCGCTACATAAGAGTTCTCATGTTTCAAAAACGAGAGCCGAAACCATCCAAATAATTATTAAAATAAAGTTGAATTGAGGTGTTTAGTCCCGTTTCATTTTCAGGCGAAGTTTTAGGAATATTGGGATGGTTTCGGCTCTCGTTTTGAAACATGAGAACTTTTACGTAGCGAAGGAATCATATTTTTAAACAAAAAATATTATGATATAAGCTCTACTTCTGCATGGAGCATTGTCTTCTTAAAAATAAAAACAAAAAAAACTAAGAAACTCCGGATTATGCACCGAACGTGTTCTTTTCTATTTTCTGCATACCTGCGAACTTATATATATATATATATATATATATATATATATATTGCCTAGAATTGTCTATATTTATGGGAGACTGACGTTCATCTTCGGGGACAGAGAATTTGGAAATATACGCAATGTGAACATCAAAATCTACGATACGTATTCTTTGGAATTTTATGCTTTATGAGATAAATAGACGATCTCATTTGGTATTGAAAGTAAGAGTCACCATGCAGATTATATTTTTGTGCCTTCACTGTCTATAGCTATAAAAGATCCCCACTCGACAACTCCATTCCTGCGGACAAAACGTCGCAATTCCTTGCTACGCTATCGCTATTTCCATGGATAGTGTTCAGATGAAATACACTTCTTAGTTTGATCCTTACTGCTAAGACCTGCCATGCAGCGCACATTGTAGCGAACCGTCCTCATTCCTTTCGTATTTCATTCACGAGATGTATGTTCTACTCGAGTCGCTTCTTCTCACGAATCGCCAATTTGCGGAACCGACTCACAAGAGGATGTTTCCCCGATCACTACAATCTCAACATATGTATGTTTATAGTTAATCGTTATATTCCCCACATATCCACATAACTTTTAGCCTCTTAATCTGTAAGTCTCTAGTTCGAGTGGCTCTTGTGTATTGTCCAGAGTGTTCCGAAAATCGTGTCACCCCCTACATAATATAATTTTCTATTTCAGATGGCTGACACGAGCTTCTACAGTTTGGAAGAGAGGCTGTTTGCAAGTGTATGGATATATGATTGTGTGCATTCAGACAAAAGCATGGAGGATGTGCGACAGGAATTTATGTTACTGTAATACTTGTTATTCTATTAGTTTCCTTATTTTTTGATACGGAGTGACAAGACTTTTAGACCACTCTGTACAGTGTCAAAAGAAATCTCCGATATTCAGCACTTTTTCTATATATAGAGAGAGCGATAATGCGACAGAAATAGAGAGGGAAATTAAAACTTCGTAAGCTATGATATATATATATATATATATATATATATATGAATAAATGAAGTTTATAGTTGAGCTATATTTATGGGATAAAGTGCTCAATATCAGAGATAGATCGCATGTAAATATAGATATAAAAGTAAAAACTGAATTCGACAGGCTGTTTCATGCTGGACGCAATCGTCAGGCCGCCTGATTATTGCATCATGCATGAAACAATCTGTCGCCTCTGAGTGTTGACTTCAATGTTAGCACACACACACACACACACACACACATATATATATATATATATATATGTATGTATGTATATAATTTCTTTGCCTCATTTCCAATCTGCTAATAGCTGAATGCCTTTACAAGTCGTTTCAATCAACTGGGATTGTGCTGTTTTCTGCCTTGTCTTAGAGCGATACCTTCTATCTAATCCAATTAGTCATCAATCGTCCAACCTTTTCCTTCATCTGTTACAGCTTTTTACACTTACTTTATGCCCCGCCAACTTGCAATGTAGTAATATACACTTCTATCTACGTTTGTTCTCTAATCCATACTGTTCTTTTTTCAATTTGTTAGTTACACTTTCTATTGATCATATTCTGATTTTCATATTTTGGCCACAGCAGATGGATTCATCGACTTTTATTTCTTTTTCCGATACAGGGTGAGAAATTCTCTCTTTCCCAAACTGACAATTGATACATATTAATGCTGATCAATATCATTTATTTTTGAGAAGTCAAGATAATTATGGCACAATAGTGGCGCGTCGTTTTGTCATGATATATGGTCTGGCGACTGCGTAGAGCATAAATTGAAAATAATTTAGGTCATTATAGATACTAGTGTGAAGACCATATTAGCGGCTTCTATTTGAATTTTTGGGGACAAAGTAAAAATTTATCCCTATTTTCCTGTTTAGGATTGGGCTTTCTGTTTCTTCTGAAGTCTCTTTATTCTCTTTTAATCCTATTAGCTACGGCGGTTTTATCGCCTTGCTTGAAGTAAATTGATTAAAAATTTCGGTAAACTGATTATGTTTTCCTTCTTTCTTTCTTGTCATGGTGACCACTACACTAAAACTTGGTTGAATTCAGGATAAATAATCCGAGTAGTGTCGCGATTACCGATGAGTAAGTTTGGATTCGCGCGCTGGATTCATATTTCAGTCGAAGCCTTGCATGAATACTCTTATGAATATTTCTCTTTTGCGTCACTTCAAGAAAATATTTTTTTTCGATCAGAACTATTTCTAAAGATTTAAATAATCTAAATGCTGATTTTCACAACTAAAACAATAGATAAGTGTTGTCATTTTTATCCAGGCTCATTTTAAAATTCCTGTGAAAAAAATTACCCCGTTTCATAATTTAAAACAATATGAATTTCAGTCAATAGAAATTTAGCACACCTGATATTCTGAAACAAAAATTAACCTTTTGGGGAATGGAAAAATTTAACGTATTTTGGTGCTATTAGAATAAAACTCATGATTGAATATGGAATTGTTATAGTTTGCTTTCTATAAAAAGTAGACTACAGACCACGTGGGATATATTTTGTAAACGCTAAAAGACTTGATTTAGTTGGCTGGTTGTTTTGTTTTATGGCATATCAACCTCAGTGGGTCATTTAATGCCAACAAAATTTTTGAAATAGATTCATATCGACAGTTTGGTAAAAAAAGGTGTGTATGTACACACATATATTTGAACCAATTTTTTTTTTATTACAAAGCATTTCTCGTATTAAAACCTATTTTTACACAAGTATGAGTGTTAACTATTTTCCCATAGCTGAGACCCTAACAGGTGCTACCACCCCGCGTCAGGGTGAACCTGGGAACACCTGCAATTAAGAGGTGGTTCCACGCTCCTCAAAACCTCCTGATCAGAGGCCTTGCTTTTGGACGTAGTTTATCGTCTTACTCTGGAAACGGATGTAGTTTATCGTCACACCCAGGACGGAGAATTGATTTAGATTTAAAACCTGAGTAGGAGTATTAAGAACAAAATATGTGATTTATTACAAAGTTTTGAGTTTAACTAAAGATTTAAGGCAAATTGTTAACTGAAATGTTGAAAACCAACACCTTATATTTACTTTTAATTAGAAGCATTTTAAATATTTTACTGTCCCAAATCTTTTCTATGGAACATTTCTTAAATATTTATTGGAGCTTTGGTCGTCAACGAGACGACAAATTTGAAATGAAAACCAATTGGGTGTAGAGGCTAGCAACTCTATCCCGTATAAACCTATACGCGACGTAAGCAACAGCAGACACAGCTATATTGTTGAAGCTGTGGTCTTCTTTCATAAAAAGTAGACTATAACAATTCCGGTGTATTTTTGTGCTTCTCAGTTATTGTCTGTAAGAGTGAAAATAAAAACTACAAATGATTCATATGTGACGCTTACCTCTTGGGAGATCAATCCAGACGTGGAGGAACTGTCACGATTCTTATTTCTCTGGAAGCAAAAAAAAAATATAAAATTATATTTTAATAGACTGCTCTAAGATATTTTAATTAACGAAAAACAGATTTTATAATTCGTATCTCTTAGATTGATGGATAAATAATTTCCAATTTTGACTATCAATTAGATTTTATTCAATTCTATTTTGAAATTTTTTGCCATGTTTTGTTGCCAATTATCAAGCAGCTTTTCAATAACATTTTGGTAAAATTCTCTAAGATTTGATGCGAAGATTTCGACGAATTCTTGAATCTGGTTTTTATTAGAGTAAGTTTTAAACATGAAAGCATTTTGCAGCGATCGAAAAAAATTAATAATCGGTTGGAGAAAATAATATGGCGATTGAGATAGAGCAGATCACCCGATTGCTCAGATCATTTTCCTGGGTTATTCTTCCTGTATACGGCCTTGTGCTGTCATGGCAGAAAACATAATTTTCTTTCCTTTAATCAACTATGTCCACCACCAATGTTCAGAAAAGTTATAGTGTATACTCCAATTTTTTTTCTTTACTGTTACGTGCGATTAGTAGTTTGTATTTATTCCCCCCCAAATTTCCTCATTACAATTAGATTTCTAAACAGAAGTTACTTATGAATCAGTCTTATATTATATCTACTATATCAAACATTAACCATAGCATTAAAAAGGAAATATTATCTTACTTAAGGAATATTGCAATCGAGGTGCACTTATAAGATTCCATTTAAAATTAGGTCATTTGGCATTTTATGCTTCATAGCAAAAATCTCTTAAAAATTAGAATAATCAGCAAAATGAAATAGAAATAATAATTATAATTAATTTAATATACATTTTAAGTATATTAATAAACACATATGTGTTTGTGTGTTTGTGTTAATGAGTGAGTGTTATACACATATGGCTCTGAAAATCCCTTGACACATTGAATTATCAGTAACTCTAGACTTCTTCCTATGTTCACATTTTCTATACCTATAGACGTACTGCTTAACAGAATAGCCACCATTCCACCATAAATATTGACAAATTAAAACAAAAATCTCACCCGACACAACCAACACACACACAGGCATATATATATATATATATATATATATATATATATATATATATATATATATATATATATATATATATATATATAATTACGATAAACGTGCAATCAATTTACAAATACATGAATTATTCACACAAAAACTAATGCAAAGGTTAATGATTTAAATGGCGAGACATCCATCATCGCAAACAATTCAAATAATATACAAAAACCTCCGTATCCGTTATGAATGAAATGATCCTTGTTTATATAAATTTCTGCCGTATTAGTTCTTATTTTACTACAAGCTTTCGTCTTGTTCCTACAGACATCTTCAGGTATAGAATATATATATATGTGTGTGTGTTTGTGTGTGTGTGTGTATGTGTGTGTGGGGGGTGTTATACAATTATAGATTCATATATGTAAACTACTTGGCTATTTGCTTGTTTCTGATCCTACAAATAACGTTTCTCTGTTGCAGCTGCATATTAAATTAGTTTCATCGAATATCCAATTCGATTTTCATTAGCAAAATAATCCTTTGAGCTAATCTCTCATGTCTTTTCCAGTGGGCACCGGCAGCGTAATCAACCTGTACAGTTGAGGCGCAGTTCTAATAGGATTAAGGGCACAACATGTCCTTTCTAATTTCAGGAATGCTCAATAACTCAGCTCATTTTGCTATGTAGTTATGCGTATGAACCTTCCTTCGAAATCGATTCCTATTGAGAGATATAATTCCATTACATCATTTGCCCTCATTATGAAAGGTCGTGTAAAACAAACAATTTTGGATGAATTGCTATTAGTAACATTCATATCTACTTCCGCTATTCTGTTAGGTTCAATATGGAAAAATGCCTTGTCCCATATTTCAAAATTATGTTCCAAGTATCTTTTTATTTGTTCAACGGATTTGTCGTGCATATATTCATATATATATATATATATATATATATATATATATATATATATATATATTTACCTGACGATCCGCTTAGGTGAAACCTGGGTAGGTTTGTCTGGCTCACTAGGTTTATCTAGGTCTGCTCTACGGTTGTATTGAGCTCTTTTGTTAGTTGTTTACTCGTGTCGGGATTTTTTCTTTGGGCTTCAGAACTGCATCTGTACGATTTTTTTTCGACAGACTTTCATGTTTCTAGCTCCTCCTTTTTTAAAACCTTTTTTCCCCTCGAGATTGATTTTATTATTGGCAAATCAAAAATTCGAAGGTTTTTCGAAACGAGTATAGTTACTTATATATATATATATATATATATATATATATATATATATATATATATATATATATATATATATATATATATTCCTGTCTTCATATATTTATAAATATTAATAAATTATTAATTTTTTGCCGTAGAAAAGCGTCCTTTTGACAACTGTCTTATTGCAGGCAAGTATATCCATGTTTGCCTATGTTATAATATAGACATATATGTTATCTTTTCATTCGCATTATGCCAAAGAAGAAACTGAAAGACATACGAACTCATTACACTTTTCTACAATTTAACAATACATCCCTTTCTTTTTTTGTCCAGGAACCGAATTAGTTTTCTAAAATGTTTGTTTAATAATTATTTTAAGTTAAGTAGGAAAACATTATATATTTAGGAAAGGTAAAAGAAATTAAATATTTTGAATATATCTATTGTAAAAGGTACAAAAATTTATGGCTACTTGAAATTAAGCCCTTACAGAGATGCAAAAGAAGTTATCTCCTCTTTTAAATGGAGAATTCAGAAACATCAATAAAGCAGTGATTCCCAAATTCCCCAACTTTTTTTTTTTTCTGGGCCACATTTTCGGAATGAAAATTTGCTCGTTGCGCCTCACAAAAAGATGGTACAGGTGAAAAAGGCACAGAATGGATATATATATATATATATATATATATATATATATATATATATAGATAGATAGATAGATAGATAGATAGATAGATAGATAGATAGATAGATATAGACATAGAGATAGAGATAAGAGAGAAAACCGCATATTCGAAGTTAGAACATTATCATTGATAACTCTCTCCTCCAATTTGCGGATCCTAGTTACTATATTCTTAATACTTGATATAATGCAAAATATCACAATGATAAAATCGGTCAATAATTATTTATAACTATTTATAATGAGCCTCATACATGCAGGTACAAATAATTGTTATGGTGTCTTTCCTCTAAAAAGGATATGTTTGACTCTTCCTCCTACTATAAGATGAGTAGAGGACAAGGCCTTGGAGGAACACTCGAATAGAACACCTGTGCTGGTCAAACTCTCTGCTTCCGGGCAGAGAGAATCCCCAGTCGAAGGCCAGAGTCTCGTCTCAGGAAACAGTTACCCGAACCAGTTTTACACGGGGTCTATGGGAAGTTTTTGGTCGAGCCTACGGGCTCGGATTGCCCCACGTTAAACTCGGCTTTGTGCCACATCCTACCTCGTGGAGAGGCTGCTTAATATCAACAGTCGAATAGATTGAACACTGGTTCAATAGACACACACTCACTCTTCTGTCGTACTTACTGTGTAATATATGATATATCTGTAACAATTGTTTTGTTATTTTATTATTTAAGCATTTACTTGGTCATAACAGTAATTCATAATAATATTTTAAATTTGGAAATTATATTTTTTGGCATATAAAATATTTGAAACTGTTTCTAAAGCGTTGCTTGTCTTTCAATCCAGCCGCCTCACCTGCTATCCTCTTCCGTCGCACGTTTGAGGCGCATCACCCCTTTTTTTGAACCACTGTCCTAAAGGACCAGGAAGTAGGTGTGGCAACCGGAAATGAAGAGCGACGATTGTTGACAGGCGTTCTAAATAAGGAATGTAAACTATCTCCATCATGGTTGTAGGGTATTGCAAATAAGACCTGGTTTATATTAATCTACATACGGCTTGATATATATAGAGACAGATAGAGGGAGAAAGAGAAGAAAAGAAAGGGAGAGAAGGGGGTAAGATGGGTAAATTGTCACCATTTTATACTTTTTTTTGCGCAGGTGCGTTGTTTGTTTTTGATTTTGTACAGTATAGTATTGTTAGTTGGGCATCGTCTGTGAAACAAAAGCACAATAATAATTCACTCAGCCAGAAATTTTGAAACAACATGCTGTCTTTCTTGTCATTTTCGTTGGAAGTTCCAATACGAACATTTCAGAATTTTGGTTTATCAATCTGACGACAGTGCAGAGGATTCGGAAAGAGTTGGATGTGTCTAATGGTGATTGCGAAGTTTCGGCAGATCGGAAAACTGTTTCTGACCGTTCTGATAAGGAAAGAACTCCCGAATTTTTGGTGAAGGCGAGGAGGCCTATATCAAATGCTTTGAGGAGGATGGCTGCTAGAAATGTCTGGCAAAAAGACTCTGCACCATGTCACACAAGCAAGAGAACACAGTCATGGCTGTCAGACAATTTCTGCAACCACATCACCCCTTTCATCTGGCCACCAAACTCTCTTGACTGAAGAACCCTTGATTATTTTCTGTGTGGCAAAGTTGAGCGAGAGACCAACAAAAGTACTACTAAAGATGAACTGAAGGCAGGGATTATGGTAGCATTCACCAACTTAAACAAAGAGACCATACAGAAGAGTTGCAAGAGATTCCGAAGTCGTCTGGAAGCCTTGGTTGAAGCCAATGGCGATTTTACTCTGTATTGATAGATGTTTTGTGTAATTTTGGTAAATATATCTGTTAAAATGAGATGTCAGTGTTATTTTAATACTCGCGTCATTTAGACGACAATTTATCCATTGGACCCTATATATATATTTTCATATGATAATACATGTAAAATTTGATTTATTTTAGTTTTTCCTTCTGTTGTCTGAAGGTGTTGATATATTACAGATATACTAATGCTTAGCGTAGGCTTTAGGGAGTAGAGAAAACCAACACATTTATTATCTTCTAAGGCAACGTATTACACATTACTAGCATTCGTCATCGTTTGCTGGCTTCATATTTTCTATTGAAAGGTGCGGCCAAGTAAACGTTCTATCTACTTCTTCACACGCAATCATTTGATACACTTTTGAAAATGTTCTATCTATCTCCGGAAATTCATTGTCATGACAAATCCTTTGATGATTGGAATAATGGCGACCACCGTAGCCTTCAATGAAGCCTAATATGTTTGGCTTCGAAATAAAAATGTTAGAAAACAAACCGGTTGTCTTTCTGTTTTCAACCAATCAGAAGCTCAACAATAATATCTCAGAGACAATTGGATTTTTACATCAATGACGTCACAGATGACCAATACAAACACAAATCGTGACACGCATGGAAAGTGAGAGAGAGAGAGAGAGAGAGAGAGAGAGAGAGAGAGAGAGAGAGAGAGCGAAAGAGAGAGAAGGAGAGAGAGATCTCACACCCGGATATTGTTGTGTAGTTTCAGTGTTCAAGATCGGTTCCGATAAATAACGCCATTAATCTGAAGTCCTTTTCTATTTTAGTTTTATGGTTTTCTTTCCATAGTATGTTAAGTTAAACGTCCATCATGAAACAAATCGTTAGATAAATATTTCTAGGGATGAATAAATAATAACCAAAATATAATTGATGCTAATAAAGTGCACATTGTCTGTAAAAAAGAAATGCGTCAATTTTACGATTGACACATTCTTAAAATTTATATTTTACTGAAACAACTGAAAGCGAAACATACGGTACAAATCCGCTGTCATAAATGTGTTTTTTTTATTCTATATTATCCGTAGATCGCAGATGAACTTCTCTACATGAGTTGTCCGTGTAGTGCAAGGGATGTCGGCTCAGAAAATGTACTCAGAAAACCGACTTCAACTTCTCGGTTGATCTGTAGCGTTTACATTCACATTAACGCCATTCCACGAATCCGTTCATTTCCCACCTCTTACTTATGGGTTAAATAGTAGTGTAAACCGTACTTGTTTGCCTTGGATGGCAACCATACTAAGAGAATGAAACTGAGAAGCAGGCAACAGCAAATGACTCTATTTGGAAATGTATATCAATTCACAGATAATGTAGTAAAAGATTCTATGGAGAACTATACTATCCGAGGCCCTCTCTTTTAATCACCCGAATCATTGTGCTTAACTCTTTAATAAATATGCTCTGTCAGTACTTTTTTAAAAAAATATAATCTTCTATATAATGATATTTACTAAGCTTGGTTTCATGTAAGATGATACCAAATATAGAAAAAGATACGAACTAGGGAAATATAATCTACTATTTAATGATATTTACTAAGTTTAGTTTAATGAAAGATAATACCAACTATAGAAAAACTAACGAACTAGTGAAATGGGGTAATGGATAGGGGCTCGGATTAAGTAATCCAAGATCCGAGTTCGAATTCTAGTCGAATTCATTGCGTTCACTTGGAAAAGATATGAATCATCTTCTTCTCCCCCTAGCTATGGATAAATAGCAGGATAGACCGGGTTCTATAGGCTTAAATGGCAACTGATCTACGGCAGAAAGAAATGGCAACCTACTGCGGGAAAAATCTGCCTAGTCAGTCATGTATCGAAAAATACGTGATCACCTAAGCGTGTATCATGTATGCCACATTACTGACTATATGAAATGTTACATTAATCTTTTCTGCTTAATAATCAGCACTGTTCGTAATACATACGAAAGATGTAAAAAAGAAAATTCAATTGAAATAAAATTAGATTTATATTTTTTTTCTGTTTTCTTTAAGAGGAAACCAACTGTTTCATTTTACAATTACTGTAAAAGTGTCATTTTTTAAAAAGTTATCTGTTGAAATGTGCTTTACAAAAATTACCTTTTCGAGAAATATTATCTTGAAAAACAAAAAGGAACAAAAAATGGTGTTAAATTTTATTTCAGGAAATTCAAATCTGTTAAAAGTAAGACTCATTTTTTTTTCTTCTGATTACTTGCATGTAACATTGGTAAGAAATACCAGAAAACTGAAACCGTCTCTATCTTGCAAGGTGCCAAGCACCAGTGAATATGTAGATATAAATACATTGATACAGATAGATATAAATAAACGGATTTTGATAGGGATGATTAGACTTATAGAGATAGACGTGAAGAGATCGACAGAGATAAATAGAATGTTATCAGTTGATAGAAGGAGACTGAAATAATTATCGAACGATATTAAAGAGAAAAAAAGCTGTATTATTTTATGATTTTACTTTTATTAAAAACTCATACACCGATATGAGAAAAGAAAACTGTTGATATGAGATTTATGATTTCTTTACTCAGCTGAAGGCAGGGGTTGTTCAGAAGGAGTGGGAGAAGAATTGATTGTCCCAATATTTTATTTCAAAGTCAGTCAAATTGCGTTTATTCGTCTGCACCTTAATTGGCACAATCACTTGTAAGACGCTCATGCAAAACACAGACATAATATTTCATGACACTATCACATGTAAAGTTAGTGTGAGACAGCCAAAGAAACAGCTCTTTTTTAATATATAGATTGGCATGACTTATTGGGAAATGTAGCAGAGTGGCCACCATTGTTTTGTCTACGAATATGAATTAAGATTAGTCAATGTAAAAGACTAAGTATGAATCAAGTTGAGCGTGTCAAATGTAGACCGCTATTCACTATAAATATATATATATATATATATATATATATATGTGTGTGTGTGTGTGTGTGTGTGTGTGTGTGTGTGTGTGTGTGTGTGTGTGTGTAGAAAATTAGGAGATCGGTTGAATCTGCTGCCTTGGTTTCAATCTTTTGGTATCTTCAGGCGATGTCGGTCTGTTGATTTCCTAACGCTTTCTTCTTCTTTTTTTTAAAATTATGATCGCTATATTTTCTTTTTATAATTAATACATAGATGAATAGACGCAGGACGTGAGGTGGAATAGAAGGTCTTGAGAAGGAGGGGAGAATCAAGTGTTTTGGAAATGTATCGGTGAGGACTGAATGAAATATGCATACTTTATTTTCATCCCACTTCATATGAACCCAAAAGGAATTTTTTAGTATGTATACAACAGGTCATATTTTCCGATTTCTGATCCAAAAGTTTTTTTTTTTTGGCTCTGGAAATGTTATTATAGCTAATTTGTCTTGTTGACAAAGGTTGCAGATGTTGCTATAATTGTTGTAAGGTTTAATTGCTAAATTTTCTAGTTTACAATCGGATATTTTATGTTTTTCCCAGTTGGCTAGTTTAGTAGAATTTCTAAGGCTTTCTATCTTAAAAGATAGCTTATTATTTTATCACATCTTTTTTTAATTGTACCCTCATGACACCCCATGTATATTATTATAGCCATTTGTATTTATTAATTCTACTTTGTGAATTACTGCCTCAGTTTTGCAAACTCCATCTAATGAACATCTATCTTTACTACTAAACTTGCATATTTCACTGTTAAGGAGGTTATACAGCACGTTAGTTTTGAAACTTCTGGCGTTTTGTATTTTATTGCGGTTTCTAAATTACTAGTACAACTATAGCATAATTTATCTGTGTTTTTTATTAAATATTTCATGAGTAATTCGAAAAAATATCTATCCTATTTTACAGTTCAACTCTAACTTAAAAGCGGAGTTAAACAAAACAATATTTTTCTTTTCCTCGAATTGTTCTTCATTTCCTGTTTTATCTGAGGTATAAATTCCAGTTTAGTTTTATACCCTCTTCTATTTAAAATCATTTCACATTCTTTCTTTTTATCTTCCAAATTTATTTTTTTATATATATATATATATATATATATATATATATAAATAAATAAATAAAAAAATAAATAAAACATTTTATGTTTTAACATTCTTTTTAGACACAAATATTTAAGTAAATGCTCTGTTTATAATAAACAGTATTAAATGTATTTACCGGCCTGAATGTCAAAGAAATTTTCATAGAAAATATTTGCCCTTCGACAGGATTCGAAACTGTATCCGATACGGAACCGTCATATAGCCTGACAGGCATTATCTTCGGCCACAAAGGATCGTTCGGTAGGCAAGGTCGAATTTACTGCTTATAACCGAACGATCCTTTGTGGTCGAGAGGTGTGGCACGTCAGGTTCTGTATAGGATACAGGTTCGAATCTCGTCGAAAGACGAATATTTTCTATGAAAATTTCTTTATTATTCAGGCTGGTAAATGTTATTTATCACTGTTTATTATAAACAGAGCATTTACTTAAATATTTTATCGATAAAAAAAAGAATGTTAAACATAAAAATGTCTTTAAAATATATATATATATATATATATATATATATATATATATATATATATATATATATATATATATATATATATATATATATATATATATATATATATATGCCTTTAAATAATTGTCGGACTTTGTCCATTTCATAATATATATATATGTGTATGTGTGTGTGTGTGTGCGCGCGCGTGTGTGTGTGTGTGTGTATTGAGTCATGAATTTTACAGACTTCATGTCCAGAAAATAAAAGAAAAAATACGAACACAAGAAACATGAAATAAATAGTTTAAACGCCATATATACTAAATTTTTATAGCTTTACTTCGTCTCTTGAATGAAAACTAAATCTTCTCAAAAACTTGAGTCTCAATCAAAAAGTTCTGTACGCATATATGCAATAAAAACAGAAACAGACAGATGTGATAAAACACCTTATTTACCTGGGGATATTACAAGACAGGCCAACACAATTTATCGCATATAAAACTTCAACTCGTACACATTAATACGCGCTCTTCATATATTCATACAATTCGCGTAAACAATGAAAATAGTCGTTTACTTAAAGAGCTAAAAAAACTTTAAGTGTATTGTTTAGTAGCCCCTGTCGCCGTAATGGCGATGCTCAACAATCATTTCCTGATTACAAAGAAGAAATATTTACACAAACGCCATATGGCGAAAAAGAACAACGATGTACTTGACCGTATCTAAACAAACGATGTCAGATTAATAGATTGCATGAGACAGCTTACTGGTTGAGAGAATTGTGTCTTTCCAAGTGACCAGGAGTTAACGTTTGATATCCACAATTTCGAATAATAATTTTCAAATCAAATAAGAAAATGATATCTGCTTGAAGGACTTGCGCAAAACAATCTTCCCGGCTCTTCTGAATGGAAAATGAGAGATATTCATGTTTTTCCAAGGACATCAGTGAAATCAAAATACTAAGCCAGGGGTTTTGAAAGCAGTTTTCGATGATAATTTTCGCGCCATTCAAGCAGAGAGAGAGATAAAGAGAGAGAGATAGAGTGAAAGAAAGAAAGAAAGAAAGAAAGAAAGATATCTACTGAGGTTGGGGTAAATTTTAAATTCATCTGACGTTAATAATCAGGATATGAATACACAATTCCTTGGATGCAGCATCTAATAAAGTTCTTTATAAACCCTTGCCAGGTTTCTATCAACCTTTCGTCAAACACGAGTTTCGTCTCGTACTCCACGTGGATAATGCCTATTATATTATATTATATTATACAGCTGTATCACATTGGAACAACGGATCTCATAGGATCACTAAAGTTAAACAACCTCGTGTTTGGTTAGTACCTCGATGGGTAACCGTTTACAAATAGAAGGTACTGTAAGTTTGGATATACGAGTAGTGTACTTCAAAATGCCTTATTAGTATCCTCCAAAAGATATTTTATGGCTTTAAATAGCACACAAAAGATTAATAAAGCAGGCAACAAGACAAATCAAAATATCAGTAATAAAACGGCCCTTATTTGGTCCCCTTACTGATTTTGATAATTGTGTCTAAATATAAAACCCTGCATACTTTTTTTTTCATGATACTCCGCATAGATTCTTGGAGCAAACGTATCTTACAAAAAGACATATTTGGCCTCGTGCCAAACTAAACTCTGCCCAGTAAATATGCTTATATCATAACCAGTGGTTCACAGCTGCATTCACTAGCATACTTTTAGACACTCTTTGACAATTTATTCCTCCACTGATTTGGTGTCATCCTCTTCAATTCTTCATTTACCATATTCTTTTTGTTTCGGTTTCATTTCCTCTTGATGAGGGTCGTGTATACGTTCAAAATAATCGATTCTTTGTAATGCCACATCCCGATGACAGTCAAAGCAAATCCATAGCATGTCTATGAAGAATAAGACATTTATCCTGAGATTAGTTCTGCATTAAACACGTCATATCATTGACAGGATTATCTAAACAAATAAGTAAAAAATGTACACACACTTGTGATGAAGCGTAATTAGAAATTCTGGCTGGACGAAGTTAAAAAAAGACACAACAATAATAATGCCTGACTTTTAGCACTGGAACCATTTGGGTCCAATATGCGTAGGCAATCCTTGTCACTAATAATAACGTTCGCTCACTTTTTCGTGTCTTGATTTATTCATGCACTAATAATCTTAATAGGTCTGAGGAAGGAAAAATGATTCTTTAATAAACGTTGCCATTTTTAACATAAAATTTGTTCCTGGAAAATTCGGTGCTCAATATATGCTGTATCGAAAATCAAATGAAATTGATTATTAATGATCAGGAAAATATACAAATGTTTCTGACAACGTATGTTAAATATCCGTAGAAGATATGATACATAACACTGTATATCAAACTCAAAGTGCGAAACTGG
>CAHIKZ030005627.1:1972500-1975000 GCA_903632075.3 Acanthosepion pharaonis
ATCTGCATTTCCAACTGATGCTAGAATTTTTTTCCCACTTTCTTTTACTACTCCTTTAGAATTCTGCAGTTTCTTTCCTGTGTCTGCCATCTGTACGCTGTTATTTTCATAACTTATATTCGTGAGATTGTATCCACCATTAAAAAAGTACATTTGAATATTTGGAGATTATAGCCATCAAGGTAACACGTAATAGGAAGTGGATTCTACAGTTGTGCGGTGCGAGATATGAGACTATTGGAGTAGAAGAGACAGCTACATTTCGACAGAGAAAGGGTGGGACCGAGAAAGTTATTTCAAAATTCGATCCCTTCTGTCTGAATTTCTGGATGAGAAATTTACATTATTTACATAATTTACATTCGTTCTCAATTTTGTCTTATGACAATTTTTATATAATTAAACATTTCTATTGTTTTTATTTGACTATTCATTTGAATCAGTAGAACACTCGGCAGTATAAATGATAAAAGCTTTAAAATAATTCGGCTGAAAAAAATAAGAAACAGATGAATTAAAAGCTGGACCTGAAGAGAGAAAACGAGATGTAATTTCTTGTGAATTGTTTTAACAATTGCTTTCTAGAATGTTGCTTCCGAAACATTCGTTTGGAATCAATGGAAGGAAAAGCCAGCGGAGCTTAATTCAATTAATGCATTTTAATTTTTTGCCATTATGACCTATTATTAACGAGCTAAAATCAAAACGAATAACGAAACGCAAAAGCATGTATGTGTGTGTTCATATAAATCTTGCATTTACAGACGCACACTACTATATATATATATATATATATATATATATATATATATATATATATATATATATATATATATATATATATATATATATATATATATATATATATATATATATATATATATATATATATGTGTGTGTGTGTGTATATATATATATATATATATATATATATATATATATATATATATATAATTTCATAATTTCTGCGGGAGTAGAGGATTTTATTATAGTGATAAAGAAGGTAAGAATTTTTTTACTTTTCATGATAAAAATGAAAGCGAAAGATAAACCAAGCAAAGCCAACTGTAACACAATTACTCAACAGAGCTGGATCAAGGGATTATATATTGCGATGAAACATAAAAACGATATGTAATGTTAATGAATAATAATTAATCTGTTCGGACTTAACGTAACTTAAAGTTAAGTTGTATTTCGGCTTCATTATCGTTACATATCTTTTTTATGTTTTACTGAAATATATAATCCCTCAGTTTCGCACTCAGCTCTGCTGAGTGAGGGTGAAACCGCTCTGCTGTGTTAATCTTATTGTTCGTTTTTCTTTTTAATCCTGAAAAGTAAAAAAATTCTTACCTTCTTTATCGCTATAATAAAATCCTCTACTCCCGCAGAAATTATGAAATTATATATATATATATATACTAATTGCTAATATATATATATATTTTAATTGCTATTATATATATATATATATATATATATATATATATAGAGAGAGAGAGAGAGATAGATAGATAGATAGATAGATCGATTCTCGCCATTTTATATTTCTAATTTCGCATCTCGTTTGTTTTCTTTGTCGAATGCACGGTATAGAAGGATCAGTTGGGCACCTTTTGCGAGTCATGATACAATTCATTCCGCTAGAAATTTGGAAACGGTATGTTGTACTACTTGATATTGACACCGGAAGCTGCAATACGAACATTTCAGAGTGTTTGGGTGTCAATCTGAGAACAGTGCAGAGGATTCGCAAAGAGCTGGATGAGACTATTAGTGATTACGAAGATACGGCAGCATGGAAAACTCACGTTCTGATCAGAAAAAGATCTCCCGAATTTGTTGAAGAGATCCAGGATCTAACTGAAAACAATCCCTGCAAGTCAATCAAGTCCATAGCCAGGTCGGTAGTGCTCGCATGCGTTAAGAGAGTGGCTGATGGAAGAACCTCTGTCTGGCAACAGGACTCTTCACCCTAACACACAAGCAGGAGAAACCAGTCATGGTTGTCAGATAAATTCTGTAATCAAATCACCCGCCTTACATCTGGCCACATAGTTCCTCAGTCTAAAAACCGCTCGATTATTATGTGAGGGATGCAGTTCAGCGAGAGACTATCAAAAATCCTCGTAACACCAAAGTGAACTGAAGACAAGGACTAAGGCGGCCTTCCCCAGCTTAAACATGGAGAAAGTCCAGAATAGTTGAAGATAATTCCGAAGTCGTTTGGAGGCGGCTGTTGAAAGCAATGGTGATTTTATTAAATAAATTTTGTATTTCAAGATTTTTTGTGTAATTTTTTATGTTAAAGTGAAATGTTAGTATTATTTTCATTTTGGTTTAATTTAGAGGAGAATATATCAATCGAACTCTCTCACTCTCTCTCACTCTTTCTCCATATCTATCTATCTATCTATCTATCTATCTATATATATATATATATATATATATATATATATGTGTGTGTGTGTGTGTGTGTGTGCAAATATGTCGAAAA
>CAHIKZ030005627.1:1980000-2000000 GCA_903632075.3 Acanthosepion pharaonis
TATGTAAATTCTTTTCGTATCGTCTTATGAGCTAAATAACATTATCATTAAACGAAGAAAGAAAATCTCAATATTGATACATTTTTCATCCTAACTAAGCTTTCGGCTTACATTATTAGATAGGATTTAAAATATGTATCAATATTGTGATTTCCTTTCTTCGTTCAGTGATAATGTTATTTAGCTTATCAGACGATACGAAAAGAATTTACTTGAAAAATAAATAGAAAACACTTGTCTATATTATTTAATGAAACATGCATCAATGAAAATGCTGCCTAAATACACACACACACATATATATATATATATATATATATATATATATATATATATATATATATATATATATATACGCACAGGATATTGTGACTAAGCTTTTCATTTCATTTTTTTTTTTTTGTACTTATAGGGTGTTTTTTCTTTTCTGGAAATGTGTAAAAAGTTTCAAATATTCTATATTTCCAAGCGCTTTTGGTTATTCGTTTTGACACACCACTGCCCGCTTTGACGTCAATGCAAAAAAGATCGATTTGCAACAGCACAAGATCATTCCAAAGGGGGTAGTGTAGCGGTTTCTTCAAGAAAAGTCAGATTCAGGCTTCAAGCAAAAATCATTGTTTCCAAATAAATCGAAGAGCAAGATTGGCTGTGTTCAAAGCTCATTTACGCTGGATTAAATCTGTTTAGGAGGATGTTATGTGCAGTGACGAGTGTCCCTTTTACTCTTAGATATGAAGGCCGAATACGAATTTGGTGTACCCAGGGCACTGTTAAACACGATAAAACAATCAAAATTTGGGGTGCATTCTCAGCTGGTAATCTGTACAACATCAAGTGAATCATGAACCAGCATCAATACCACAACATTCTTCTTAATCAAATGTGGCTTTCTGCTAAAGATTTTTTGCCCAAGTTAAACGGTTCCCGTTCCAACACGATAACTACCCTAAGCGTCTTAAAGAATAAACGTTATTCATTGAGGAATTGCGACGAGGATAAATAGTAACACATCCAGTGACTTAGTCAGAGTCCTGACCTTAATCCGATTGAAAACCTTTGGGCGACAATGGACAAGCGTACGCGTAATAGGAAAGTTAACACAGAAGATGAGCTTTTTCGCGAATAAATCAATGATGGAAACATCTGGCGAAGGACGTTCATTTATGAAAGAATTTAATCTATAGTATGCCACGAAAAATTAAGGCCATTATTAAAGCAAAAATTTACCAACAAAATACTAAATCATTTATGACTTTATAATGTACATATGTACGCCTATATTAATACGATATATTAAATAAGTGATTTTTATTACTCATTTGTCTTCGTAAAAATACAAAAATCGACTTTCTATTGGTGAGCCCTATTTTTTTGTATATATATATATATATATATATATATATATATATATATATATATATATATATATGTATATATATATATATACCAAATTAAATGCTACTTTTTCGCAATGCACAGGTGCCGTGTTTACTGTCTTAAAACTGACAACTTTGCAATGAAGATTGTTGAGCTAAATCAAGACCGCCTTGAAACAACATAACACATGTAGAATGTAAAACTCTATCTGAGCGTTACGAAATGAGACAACAAATTAAAGTGAAAGAGAAAGAAAATTACTAAATAAGTCCAACTATTCAAACATCGAAATACGTCGTTATGAAGAGAAACCTTAAAATAACTAAGTGACTCTTTTACCAAAACTGTGTCGATTAACGTAAACAATCACTTTCCTTATGACTTCAATGTAATTTATAAATAACAACAAGCCAACAATATGCCAGACTTTGGCTTGGGATTTTCTACCCACGCTGTGTGTGTGCTTCGAACGACGATCTCATATACTATTAATGATCACCAAGTTCAGCTTTTCGACTATTACACCAGTGCCGGTTGCACATCGTAAACGACAATTGATATTTACTAAGTGTAGTTTGATTCGATCCAAAATTATGAGGCACTGATCGAACCCACTCCACGTAAATATATTGGCTCATTAACCATTTACCTATTTCTATTCACTTGTCTTCAACGACATTTTTATTAATATTTTTCCACGATATTGTTACGAAATTTTAGAAAGGTTTTCATAGCTCAATCATTAAAATGTACTGAATAACTGAATATAAGTTTCATTTTCACTATGTTTTCATAGTCGAGAAAGTGAATTTTATATTCATTTCAACACCCATACTTGTTCTGTCTAAATTTAGTCAGGCTGGTCTTGGGTATGACGATAAAACATATCCACGTCCAGGGTAAGACGATAAACTACGTCCAACAGCTAGAACTCTGATCAGGAGGCATTGAGGAGTGTGGAACGACCTCTTAATTGCTGGTGTTCTCAGGTCCACCCTGAAACGGGGTGGTAGAACCTGTTAGGGTCCCAGCTATACGCAAATAGTTAACCTCGAAACTGATATTATAAAAAGTGTAAAAATAGGTTTTAATACCAGAAAGATTTCGTAAAAAATTATTGCATGAAATAAATTTTTGAAGAAAGAAACAATTACCAGCAATATATTTTTGGAAAAAACTATTACCAGCACTACGTTTTTTTTAAAAAAATATTACCAGCAATACGTTTTTGAAATTAATGTTACCAGCTATACATTTTTCAGGAAAAAATATTACGAGAAATAGATTTTTGACAAAACAAAATATTACCAGGAAAAAAGATGTCGACATTAAATTTACCCATTGAGGTTGATATGCCATAAATCAAAACTAACCAAACCAAATTTAGTCAGGCACCTCGCTTCAGATGTGAGACAACGCATGCGAATTCCGGTCACTACGACAGGTACAATCTGTGAGGTTTGTTTGCTATTCAAACTGCTACGGCAACGTATCGGCACGGGAAAGTCTTTTTACAGTCATTTCATCCCATTTCAGGCGATAAAAGCCACGAGGAAGCTAGGAGTTAAAGTGAAAGACACAGAGAGACCAATAAAAACATATGATTGAAATTGAGAGAAGATGATGACAAACGATGCATTAAGATTTTCACAAGCGAGAAGAAGAGAAGGAGGGAAACTATTAGCGTAGAACTTACAGTTACCGAATGGTTAGAAATTTCGCCTTCTGACCATGAGACCCGGGTTCAAATCTCACAATGGTCGATTCCAGAGTGCCTGAAAACCATAGCACTGATTGACCCAAGCCTTGTGAGTAAAATTGGGTAGACGGAACCCCTGGAAGGGGGGGGGCTTCGATAGCTATGCTTGAACGAAGTCGCAAGTCATCGTGACCGAGGACTTGAGCGTGCTGGACTTGTTCAAATTGTTGATCACGATAGATAACACGCTCTCTACCAAATCTGTAACAAAGGTCTGCTCAGCATAGTTGCAGTATAAACCAGAGGTGGGCTCTGTGAGTGTTGTATAAACACAAATGCTCCTGAGCAAGCGTCTGCAATAGGGATTGGCTAGCCACTTTAGTAGACGGGTGTCCTCGAATAAGAATGGCCAGCTATACATACACACCTACACTCACAACTATCAATTTTACCACTAAAGTTATCAGACCTATCAATTAAATTCGTAATCGAGACGTATGAAAGAGGAAAAATTATTAGAACAACTGCCATGAAACATTCATAGAAAAAACACATGGAAGCTATGTTGTGGTTTCTAGGATGCCAGGTCAGGATCGAAAACTTTGCAGATTTTTCTTTAATATATATTTTTTTTAAAGAGACTCTCTATATATAGAGTATAAGCACCAGACCAGATGTGACAGCAATATGCAATGCACAGACGAATGGTAGACTTGTAAATATGCAAGATAGATTCTGACGAGAAAATTTTCTTGCACGAGATCGTGAAGCTTCTTTCCAAACAGCAAACCGAGCAATAGATTCAATATAATAATTCCTCTACATGTCAGTGGAAAATGAGAGATCGAGAACTCGCAATATGCTGCTGCCCTGGAGGTTAGCATCAGCCATAGCAGTGGAAGTCAAAAAAGATTATTTAGGAGGATTAATAGGAGGCCAGTTTAGTTATGGAGACGTTTAAATTTAGCGTACTAAACTTATCTGGTACAAATTGTAGGCATCTAGTGAGTATCGAATTTATTTCAAGTTTCCAAATATCGACACAACACCTGAACTTTCTGAACAACTAAACATAGCCCCACCCCGGAGCCGATAGATATTTTCAGAAATAACCCGACAGCCGTTTGTGAATAGACTTTACCAATTTTGGTCGCGATGGATCGAAAGAGAATCTGATAGATTTGGTATTTATGTTGCAAAAAAAAAAAAAAATTGTAAATAATCTCTCATTAGCTTTAACTTGCCACACCACACTGAAGATTCTGAATTTATTTTAAGTTAAAATCTGATTGAAATTCACGAAAACTCCAGAATTAAGAAGAAAGTATGGAAGACCCCACTGCAATAAAGGCAGTCAAATTTCCGTTAAATCTCCGGCAAGCATCAACCGTTTTATTGACCGCTAGATCAACGCCGACTCAGGGATTATACGGATCTGAAGAACTCTAAACTGTTTGATATTTAATCATACATGTTATCCGAGATTCATTTTTTTTCTTTTTGTAATTAATAATACTGACTGCTCAACTCACTGACTTAAATTACAAATCTATAGCTTTTCCATCAGTAAAAGTAACGCATGTAAGCGATCGGCTTTTCATCGCAGTTTAATTTAGGTTCACGGTGTCATCAAATTTACGTAATGTATAAGTAAAATCTCATTCAATGTTGCCAATTTTTATATATATTTTTTTTTTCAGCTGCATCTAGTTATTTTTGTCTTCCTACGTCTCAATATCAGAAGTTGCCATTCAGATGATGTCTGTAAATCCAAATGTTTTAAAATAAAGTTTACATATATTTAGCGGATTTGGGCGAAAACTTGATATTCTGTGTAAATTCTCAATTTCAGCGGATGTTTTAGAAATAATTTCGAAAGTTCCATCCTTACTCCGAGCTCGAGCTCTTTTTATTCGCTTTTATTTTGGCCACAGTGTAAAGAAGATCGAACCCAATGACGAACATATTTTTATTTTTCATTTTTTTTGTTTTTTTACTTTATTTGCATAAACATTCAGCAACACACTTTTGACATTCCAGTATAAAACATAAACAAATAAAATTGACTTAAAGAAAAAAAATTATCAGAAATAGTTTTTGTGCACATTGAAAAACATTCGACTTCAACCACTGTTGATAGTGAGGATATAAATCTTCATTAGAAACCTTTCTTCATAAAGAACACATTTATGTAAGTTATATTTTGTGTGAGACATCTCTATATAAAATATTAAGTCCCGCCTTACAGCTGCTTACGGTCATCTCACGTTGAGACAAAGGTTCTCTTAAGATCACAAAAGTTAAGCAACGTCTAGTGTGGTCAGTAGATGGATGACCACTGGAGAATACCACGTTCTGTAAGCTTGGACATGCCTGTGGAGGAATCGATAATTGTTCGGAATTTGAATTCAGATGACCGAATTCCCATTCCAGTTGTGTTCGTTATATTCACTAACGCGCACTTACCCCTGCGAAAGACATAATATACCTCTTCTCCCCCAGCTATGGGTTAATTAGTAAGACGTGTATCAGTAAATTTGTATTATCTCAAAAATTCTTACAATCCAAAAATTTTTTTTCTGGCCTTAAATAAATTGCAAAAGGTTGATAAGTCGTAAAAAACTGATCAGTGAAATCAAATCACCTTATAGCAGCCAAATGTTTTCAGTTGGCTGATTATTAGAACAAAGAAAAAAATTAAATATTCTCATTAATTTAATCTCTTTATAATTTAAGCAAATTTTAAACTTATATATATATATATATATATATATATATATATATATATATATATATATATATATATATATATATATATATATATATATATTATTTCTAGGCCTATATCTCGATAATATATATCTTCTTAACAGTTTTTTAAACATTTTTATATGTATTTTATTAAAGACATTTTATGTTTAACGTTCTTTTTTATAGATACAAGTATTTAAGTAAATGTTTGTTTATAATAAACAGTATTAAATAATATTTACCGGCCTGAATGTCCGAGAAATTTTCATAGAAAATATTCGTCCTTTGACAGGATTCGAAACTGCATCCTATACGGAACCATCATTTACGCTGATTGAAGTTTATAAGCAGTAAATTCGACCTTGCCTACCGAACGCTCCTTTGTGGCCGATTGGTAAGGCACGTC
Organism: Acanthosepion pharaonis; assembly: GCA_903632075.3. Classification (NCBI taxonomy): domain Eukaryota; kingdom Metazoa; phylum Mollusca; class Cephalopoda; order Sepiida; family Sepiidae; genus Acanthosepion; species Acanthosepion pharaonis. The sequence goes on from CAHIKZ030005627.1 coordinate 1,986,237, forward strand.
AGCGTAAATGACTGTTCCCTATAGGATGCAGGTTCGAATCCTCTCAAAGGACGAATATTTTCTATGAAAATTTCTCGGACATTCATGCCGGTAAATGTTATTTAATACTGTTTATTATAAACAAAGCATTTACTTAAATACTTGTATCTATAAAAAAAAAAAAAACGTTAAACATAAAAATGACTTTAATAAAATAAATTGTCGGTCTTTGTCCATTTCGTAATATACTTTTATATGTATAAACGTTAAAATAAATTTCTTAGCCCTAACGTTACTAAGTGTAGTACTCTCTATACTCGAAGACTTTACCGTTCTGGCTTTAATAACGGCGAGTCAACTAATCACTGACACATGCTTATAGATGTATGGCTTTTCAGGACGTAGGCGATCATAGCTCTCCACAGATGCTTCTCCTTTAATATTTGCGAAATATTGTTAAATAAAAGATACAGACTATTATATTTTTAGTGTACTTTGGCCTTGACTTTGTGTGGCTGACCGTTAATGTCAAATGGTATACAAAACAAAGGAAGTCGTTTTGATTGGTTAAAACTAGTGTTGGAATGTTAGAGAAATAGAAAGGGATTTCGGAGAATCAGAATGAGCACATCGAAGAATTTCGTTGTGTTATTTTCGTGTATGGAAACTACTCCCTAGAGGGGTGGGATAGCAACCCTACTGGCTATGTACGGGTCGGCGAGTTTAATAAAATAGGTAAGTTTAAAATCACTTTTGTTGCCGTACTCTTTCATCTCCGGATTCCAACATTTCGACACCCGGCCGGGAGAAGTCGAGCGAGAGAAGATAGAACGTTATGTAATTGACTCTGTCAACCAAGAGACCCCTCATAGGGAGGCAGCTATACAACAATATCATGATTCCTTGGAAAATATAGTAATGTGGTTTTCCTTCGCCTTCTTTCCGGTTTGAATTTCAGAGATCTCATTCTCTTAGACTGATTTTACGTCAAGGTTAGAGAGACCGATTTAACGTCTATTTAACTCATAAATAATTGGTGGAAGAAGGAAGTGGTTTATGCCTTTCCCAAGGATACATGTTCGAAAGGAAACGCAACAAATTAGTCTAGAATTTGAACTCGTTGATTCCATTTTCAGTACAAATATACGTTACGACACCCTCAGATACTTATATCACGTAATAAGAAAACTATTTCATCGAATCATTTAACATCATCATCTTGTCTGATTCTGCCATGTTGTTTTAATAGTAAACAAAATTCCATACCAGATTATCACAGAGAAGTTTCCTTCTTTCCATCATCGCTACGAGTTTCAATTTATATACATCTAGGTTAGAATTTACAAGAGAAGTTGTTAATTGTTATCCCATTGGTTGATGGTTTAAATCATTTCTTCTTAAATGATCTACCCCTGCAGTCCATCTCACTACGAGAATACATTTTATGACCTCATATGGAGGCATTCCTTTCTTATTTAAGTATACTACACATTAAAATAAAACTAATTTAATAGTGTAATAACATATATGCAATTCGACTTTTCTTAGAGACCAAGATTATAAACCTACCTGGAGCCGAGCCACAAACTTAAATATGCTCTGTTTACTAGCAGCGATGGGAGCCTTTCTGCTCTTGACTAGTATGTCATTGCCATACAAACAAAATTAGACGAGTGATTAATGCAAACAATACGTTGCGCCAGTATGTGAGGAACGTATTGTGAATGTGTTGTATGAGAATGACTTTTTTCAGAAATTTTTTTTCCAGTATCAAGGTCCATATTCGAATCCGCAGCTTCTTGTAAGCGGGAAAATACGGTACTTTATCGTTAAGCTAACGACTTCAAGTATATATATATATATATATATATATATATATATATATATATATATATATATATATATATATATATATGATCAAAATAAAAGTATAAAACTTAATATTACGAGACATATTTAAAAAAAAACGGGTGAAGCAACTGGTTTCGCTCCCGCTCTTCGGGAGATTTAAAATTGATACATCTGATTTAATATGTCTGGTTTATGTTATTTCGATCATTAAATTTTGTACCTTCAAAAAGTATCTTTAAATATATATATATATATATATATATATATATATATATATATATGTATGTATAAGTATATGATATTAAAGAAATAGGGTTGGGTCTACTGCAAAAGTTACTTGCAAACATCAGTATTATTTCCCGGCTATATCATGCATAGCTAATGGAGTGCATCTGGAATATCTATATATTCATTAATTTCAAAATAAAAAGATTGTTTGTTATGTGCATCTAAATTTACTTGCTCAGTTATTCCCATTTATAAACATTCCATTCTAAATCAAATTTAAATTTCAGACACTCTGTTGCCAGATCAGTATCTCTGACAATATTTTAAAAATACTGTTGGTAGCTGTCGATTAGAAATTCTGTTTAAAACAAGTGTTTGAGTAAAAGATTTTAGCACAATCATGTTATATTAATAACATTAAAATAGATTTTGAATTTCGAGTATAATCTACAAACGGAATATTTAATTCTAAGAAACAGAACTCATGTTTCATACTACAGATGCGAAAAATAAGAAATGAAGGAAAATGCATGGCCTTAATATACGCAGTTTACATTAGAATCTATGGAAAGTTGACGAGAAGAGATGCGGGTTTGTATATAAATAATGATGTTCGCTAAATTCTATTTGGCTTTAAGTGACAGAATTATAAATGCTAAACAGCCTGCACTTGTTTATTTGAGAAAATCTAGAAAAATATTCGTGTCCTCAGTTGAAGTGTTTTAAGAGAATTCATTTATACTTACATATATATATATAAAGAAGGAATCTTGAATGATGCATATACTGAATCAAATTCAGCTTTGAAGAAAATATATATATATATATAATTAGGAGATTATATATATATATATATATATATATATATATATATATATATATTATATATATATATATATATATATATATATATAATTCCTAATTATATATATATATATATATATATATATATATAATTAGAGATTATATATATATATATATATATATATATATTATATATATATATATATATATATATATATATATATATATATATATATATATGTGTGTGTGTGTGTGTGTGTATATTAACCCTAGAGAACTAATCCCCAATTAAAGTTACACCACGACCCTGATTTAAAAATATCAAGAAAATATTAAATATAAATCTTTATTTGAAATATTTTACACTATATAGTTTGAGTTAATATTAAATGAAAAACATTATTTAGGTAAGAAAATCAGGTACTGATAATTGTAGTTAAAAATAGGAAAATTTGCGCTGGGTACTATGTTCTCATGGTTAGTGTTCTAGGGTTAATTAGGATATATATATATATATATATATATATATATATATATATATATATATATATAGCTCATGGCTGTAATGTGGCACCATTTACCAAGGCAGAAAAAGAAAATAAAGAAAATAAAGGAAAGGAGAGGCGAAGACCCAAAGCGTGGATGATAAGCAAAACACCACGTCTAAGAGACAATGGATAAAGGATATTTTGATAAGTAACAAATGGCGAAAGAGTGTCATTATAATGGCAGGGAAATTTTGAGTGGATAAAGGAATCGGGTGTGTTCTGGCGTCGGGCTGTGTTATCTGGGATACATAAACAAATCGCTAGTGCGGTAAAGCATCCGATTAAGCAAACCCCAGACCGACTAGCCAAAGAAAAGTCCAATTGAAAACGTTAATTATAATAACTGACAAAACACAGGTGAAACTACAGGGCTTTGGATAGATATGAAAAATTAATTGTGTCAAAAGCCGCACACAATGTGTCCATTGACGGATTTCTTTCGACGGAACATCTTTAGCCTGCGATAATAAAACTGTGTTATCAGAAATGTGTACCGAAAAAATGAATGGGGACTTAGAAATGTTTCTTTTAGAGGCGACGGTCTGGCCGTGTTAAAAAGACCACCCATTCTGATAATTAGCGATAAGATAACTGACGAAGTCCAGGTGAGGACAAGATTTATGACCACCATCGTTCGTATTGTTCTGTTTGCGGCTAGAGAAAATGATAACTGCGATTAAAAGAAAGAAAAGGAAAAGAAAAAGATAATTTTTTTTTTTTTTGTTAAGCAAAATATTTTTTTTTTCTGAAACAAAGCCGCGGAATCGTACACGCCCGACCAGACATCATTGGTCGAGTGGTGATCACGTGACGCAAATAGGAGGCTGTCGCCGCCCATCTAGAGGATGGGTATGAGAAGCTGCTACGAAGAAGTAGGGAGGGCAGTTCACGCCCCTCTGAAGTATGGTGAGAAGGAGGGAGTAAGAGAAGGCTCCCAAAAATGGAAAAAAAGTGGAAAATTCCTAACCAGAAATAAAGGAAGTGGATATGTATTTAGAATTATCGAGGACCCCCCGGCGCCGACAAACCCACCCCGGTTTTGGTCGGCGTCCATATAAGTGAAGTCGCAGCGAGCAGAAATCATTTGAGTTGGAGTTAGGTTAAGTTCGAGTTGGGTTCCAGTTCGGTTCGAGAGAATTCCCGCCTCGCAGATAGCTGACCAAGATTCGCGCAAATTCCGGACTCCTCTTCAATCCAAGAACAATTAATTTGAAGAGCGACTTAGATCCAGATCACCAAAATAATTTTTTTTCGACTTTCGTCCGAAGACACACCCAAAAACCAATTTCTTAAAGAGCAAACAACTTGAAGCGTTAAAACTCGCCTAACGGAAAACAACGTGTCACAATCCATAGAACGGGTCGGGAAATAGACGCAGTCCTATGTATCCAACAACTAGACATAAAGTTTGTTATCCTTTTTTTTGATACCTTGAATTTTTGAGTTATCATTTTATTTTCTTTTATGCATATTTGTGTGGTGTCCCCCCCGTTGAACCCGATTTGCATTACGGCCCCAACTACTGATTGATCTCGTCTGCCTAAGATCAATTTACAACGTGGGTAGGCAGACTGGAGATCAATGCAGTTACTTTGGTGACCAGGCGTTGGAACCGAGTTGGGAACGACGAGGCTGATATCGAATCTAACCAGATTCCCATCCGAATCATCAAAAGGTTAGAACGTCACATTTGGGTGCCGCGACCGATACCAAGCCAGTTGGTCGTCACAGGACGAGACAACACGACTGACGCAACAGGCAGACGTCACGTTTGGAGCGGCGACACCCGAACGGAGCAGCGAGGAGCGAGCGAAGGCTGTGTTTAGGGACGTCGCAGCTGATGCCGCGACCAAGGACGTCACAGTAACATCAAATCGTAACGACTACAACATGGCTGACATACGTTTATCGTTTAAGGAACATAAGATTATTTGAAAGTGGTATTTCAAATATTAGAATATTGTTGAAGTCCTATGAGGGACACTAATGGATGTTGTGCAGCACAGAAAACCTACTACATTGAAAGCCCTTAGACAAGAAATTGAAAATGCATGTTCAGAAATCCCACTAAACACTTTGGCCAGCTTTTCCCAAGCAGTAGATCACCGTACTAATTTGTGAATCTATTGTGATAGTATGGTCCAATGTTAATTGCATTAATCTCGTGATATTTTAATAAATTTAGTATTACGATATCTATACAGGTTTTGCATTTCTTGAAGTGTGTATACATATTTTGGCGGACTCCGCGTCTATGAATAATGCATATTCAGACCGGAAGTATTCATCCAAACATGTTTGATGAAAAATAACTGAAATCAGTCTGTCCAGATTTGCATTTTATTTTACAAATATTTAAATAAGGATTTGTGTTTTGTGATCAGAATTGTAGATAAAATGTATGAAGATCATGTTTCATTGTTTTGTTTTTCTGCAGTCGAATCCATTTTCAAGAACAAATCTAATGATTGTTCGTCAGGCAGAATTCTTTTGTCTACATCCTGCTGTTCTTTGGAGAGCCAAAATATAAAATAGTCTATGATTAACTTATTCTAACGTAACTAGATGCCTCCTAATTACAGAGAGGATGAAAAAGCAATTACAAATTTAATTCCCCGAGATATAAAACATAATGAACCTAACATATATCATCTACTATGAAAAAAAAGTTAAAACCCAACTAATCAAATACAAGGGACCTCAAACATCTCCTGCCCACCCAATGTAAGAATAATCTTGTTTATTAATTCTCATTCACATTGGGAGATTGCATCTCCAACATTAAAAAAAATAGTATTAAATTCTGACATCGGACGCACATATACCACATTATCTCGCTGACCGATCTGTTACCTGATATACGGTACACCAGCCCATATCAAAATAGTAATATTGATGTGGTTTAATTTGTTTTGTTTTATGGCATATCAACATCAATGGGTTATTTAATGCCGACAAAATTGTTTTTGCTGGTAATATTCTGTTTTGTCAAAAATCTATTTCTGGTAATATTTTTTTTTCAAAAACGTATTGCTCGTAATAATTTTTACAAAGTATTTCTGGTATAGTTTTTTTACACAGGGGGTTAACTATTTGCCCATGGCTGGGACCCTCACAGGTGTCACCACCCCGAGTCAGGGTGGACCTGGGAACGCCAGCAATTAAGAGGCTTTGTCACGCTCCTCAAAACCTCCTGAACAGAAGCCTTGCCGTTGGATGCAGTTTATCGTCTTATCCAGGACGCGGATGTAGTTTATCGTAATACCCAGGACGGTACAAGTATTGACATACCAAAAATATTAATAGATAATAACAAAATACAGCACGCAATGCAAGGAAAAGCTCAAATCCTAGAAGATTGTATTATATAAAAAAATAGTACACATTAAACAAAATATCATTCATTACAGGAAAGTATATATTTTATGTGCATATGATATATTCAATATATATATATATATATATATATATATATATATATATATATATATATATATATATAAACCGCTTCTATTTTGTTGTAGCCTTATTCCCAATAACATTTACATATAGACTATTTCAAACTTTCCATTTCAATGGAAATTTTTCTATCTTACAGACATCATATTAGGGCTTGGATGTGGATGTGAGTTCAGGAAGTACTTGAACAAAACAAAACAACATGACATTCAGATTGTTTATCCAGACATTTAATCACAATATACAAGATCTTATGAGAAAATTGGAATAATACAATAAAGTTAAACAGACTTTGCCTTCTTTTAATCAAACATCTCACTCTCTCTCTTTCTCTTGCTTATATATATATATATATATGTGTGTGTGTGTGTGTGTGTGTGTGTGTGTGTGTGTGTGTGTGTGTGTGTGTGTGAGAGAGAGAGAGTGTGTGCGTGTGTGTGTTAGCTCTATCTCTGATATTGAGCGCTTTCTAATATGTACTGCACATATATATAAATAATTATATATATATATATTCATATTTATATTTATATACACGCACTTTTCACACACACACACACACACACACACACACACACACACACACACACACACACACACACACACACACACACACACACACACAAAAGAAAAGAAAAGAAAAGAATTTATTACATATTAATTGTTAATCACAAGACAGAAATGAAGCATGGAGATTAATGTTGTTAGTCCAAAATTTTCGGGCACGACTGTGTCCTTCATCCGCAGTGCGAGAAATAAACAGGGAAACGGGGAAGACTCAACAATGGTGTGTGTTTGGGGGCTGGTGAGGACTCGTTGTGGATGGTAGTATTAGTATAAATATGATCCCTGCTTTATTCCTCGCCTGCGAATTTTTTTTTTAAATGGTCGGGGTGAACGCGTCTTTTTTGTCTTTATCGGCGTGGAAGGTCGGGGGAGTATGATTTTGAACGAGGGGAAGAGGCTTTTAGTAATTGGTTTGGGGAAGCCGTCTCTTATGTGGTCAGTGTTGATGGATTTGACTAGATGGGTAGAGATTGAGGTGGTAAGAAATAAAATGAAAGGTAAAAAAAAAGGATAGGAACAGTAAAAGAAATATAGATATATACCTATAAGTTTGGGTAAAAGCAAAATGAATCGGTTTTTTACAAATTTTCGAGTATATTCTGTATATTTTTTTATATTTCTGATCATTTCCTTCGTTCGCGGTAAACATTGTAATATAACCAGAAAATGAAGGCCGTCCTAAATGGATTCTCCTCCAGATCCTTTCATACGAACACTGGTGTTCACCAAGGATGTATCCTGTGTCTTACACTGTTTCCGATCTTCATCACCGATCTTCCTGATATCATCAGTTCTCAAGTAGACATCTACGCAGACGTCACTACCATTTTCTCCTGTTTCAATAGTAAATCCGCCATTGCTGATAAAGTTAACCCAGCCGTTTTTCTCGAAAATGATCTCCAATTTGTGATTGACTAGAGCAGGAAATGGCTTGTGAATTTTAATGCAACCTAAATGAAACTGCTCACATTTAGCCACCATAGAGAAACAACACTGCCTCCAATCAGCATGGTTGATGCTCAACTTCACGAGGGCGTCTCTTTGCACCTACTTCGTCTCGTGTTTTCCACTGTCCAGAAGTGGAACTACATTGAAACGATAGCTACATCTAGCGCAAGGAAAGTCGGTTCCACACAGAATTTCACCCTTCAAATCTACATTGATTTCATTCGTCCTAGCATTGAATAGTCTTGCTATATATAGTCTGTTGTCCCCGCTGTTCATGTCGAGGTTCTTGACAAAATCCAGAGAGGGATATGCAATATGATAGGTCCTGATATGTCATCTCGACGACAGTCACTTTATCACAGACGTTATTTGGCTTCCCTCTGTCTTTTCTATAAATATTTTCATGGCAACTACTCCGCCTCCTTCACTTTATCCTATTGTCGGAGTTAACTCCTCCTTCAGTTCGTAACCCTTTCACCAGTGGTCGCTCTTCGCTGCTATAAATAGCCGCTGACCCTTCGCCTCTCTCTCTTTTTCCCTCAGGCCTGTGCGCCGACACCTTGAGGTAAATCTCTCTTTTTCCTCAGGCTTCCAGCCTTACCACCTCAAAAATGTGAACGCTCACCAGAGATAGTGTTTCCCAAAATGCTGGGAACACAAGCACACACACACACACACACACACACACAAACGCACATATATAATATTCACACACACTTTGTCCTTTGTAACTGTTTTATGTAACCTGTTATTAATATATATATTTGTATACATATATTATCGGTATTTTTTTTGTTTTCTTTGCATTCTTTGGACTTAATTTAAAGTCCAACTTTCTTGTGTAGTTGGACCAGCTAGCAGGAAAATCTGAACCCACATGTTTCTTCTACTTCTACTCAACGACATAACAGCCGCGGTCCACTACACTTTCCTCAGACACCCCTCTTTACTCTTAATTTCACTCTCTGTAACCCCCTGCGTGCTAGTGGCACACCACCTTCATTGGGGCGAAAGGCTTAAAAATATTTCTTTATTTTTAGTGTATTTGGGCATTGTTATTGCTGTTAATAGTTTTGTAACTATATGTTTCCTTTTTTTCTGCAATATTAGATTCAGTTGGTTTCAAATATCGCCAATTCATAAGGAAAACATATCTACGCATGTACATAAAATTGAACCAGACTAAGCTGCCGGTAAAGATTACAACGCATATTTGTCAAACGTTGAAATCTTGAAACGAATAAAGAAAAAGTAACAGAATTCAAGAACCAAAAATCAAAAGAGAAAATAAGAGAAAATAAACAAAATGAAAATAAAAAAGACAAAAGAGAGACATCTACGTAGGTGTCTATATACTTTTATATTCCAGCTACCAAAGGGCTCAACGCCTGTAGCAAATAGATCAAGACAAACCACTAGGACGAAACAAAGAAACAACACAATTAGACTAAGTTCAATATGTGTGTGTGTGTGTGTGTGTGTGTGTGTGTGTGTGTGTGTGTGTGTGTGTGTGTGTGTGTATGTATTTCTGAGATAAGATATTATGCACATTATTTACATTGTTCGGACTATTGTCCTCATCTTTGTCGCCATATTTATTACAACGTTTCGACCGCTGTACGCTCCGGCCATCTTCAGGTGGTTGGAATGTCGAACTGAACCCTTTATATCACTTGCTGGGGTAGACTGTTCTAGTTCCACGTGCCATGTTTAATGGATGCCAGTTATCCGTTATCAGCGATATATGGCACAGTGGATAAAGGCATTGGTCCAGTGGATAAAGGCATTGATCCAGTGACAGGACCCAAAGAGTGTGAGTTCAATACCCGGTTAAGGCTGTGGAGAACTTTCAGAGAGAAATTAACAGGAGAAAACTGATATATATATATATATATATATATATATATATATATATATATATATATATATATATATATATCCAACTAGACGGAATTAAAATTATATGAAAAACATTTAAAGTTGGGAATATTACTTTATATTAAACTTAAAACCGGAAATGGTGGGTTTTCTTTAAAAGAAATTAATGTTTAGAAAGCTTAGATTGTATTAAAAAAATATGGATCAATATTGTGAATTTCTTTCTTCGTTCAATTTTAATGTTATTAAACTTATTAGACGTTATGAAAAAGAGTTTACATAAAATAAATAGACAACACTTGTCTATATTATTTAATGAAACATGTATATATATATATATATATATATATATATATATATATATATATATATACACACACACAAACAGCTCGTCATATACGTCTGCCAGTGCGGCTAGACAATCCATATTTTAGACGCATTTGTGTTTATTCATCATCCATGGCACCCAATCTGTGGTTTATACTGCAACTATGCTGAGCAGACCCGAGTTACTGTTTTTTGTAAAGGGCGTATCATCTAGCGTGGTCAACAATTTGTAAGAAGCCAGCACGCTGAAGCTCTCGGCCACGATGACTTGTGACTTCGTGCTAACACAGCTTATCTTTTTTCACGGTGCATTTAATGTTATATCATTTTGAGGTCATTTTGCTTTCCCTGGATTTTATTGAACGACTTAAGTCTAAAAGACATTTTAAATAGTGTGGAACGAAAGATTGAAAGAATAAATTAAAAACAATCACGACGAAGAACAAAGGCAGCTCTATTATATATTTTTTCTTTTTCTTTAATATAATTGATAATGCACTGTGCAAGAAAAACAGTACGAATTATTAATGAGGAAACACAATGTGTTTCTTTTTCGATTAGGAAAGCCGGATTAGGGACTGTCTGATTCCTTTATAGTCATTCAGTTCAGAAATGTTTGTCGTGTTTTTTTTTTCTGTATGTGTGTGCGTCAGAAAGAGAGAGAGAGGGAGGGCTTGTGTTTGTATGTATAGAGAGACTGTAACTGAGTGCTAGGCTTTAGAATGATTAAACTGAAAATGAAATTAGCAGATAGGGCGAAAATATCAAATCTCCAGTCAATTCATTTCATGCAGAAAAATGATCAACCAGTTGAAGTGGAGGAGAAAATGACAGCTCAATTATTTAAAACTGTGTTACCTAACGTGGGCGCTTGCAACACTTTGTGGGCTCCGTTATGCTGAAATGCGGAACTAGGAGTTTTTATTTCATTTTTTGGGGGGAGAGTAATTATCTATTTTATTTTTTTTTTCAAATTTAGAGAAAAAAAATGGCGACAAAGAATTGTTTCAGGCACACGAATAATTAATGTCCTTATAAAGTACCATTAATCTCGGGTAAATATTTTTATAAAATATTAAATTATCTTAAGTAAATACTGACCTTATATCCAATAGTTGAATAAAAGTTCAATGGACTTGCTCTTATTGAATGTGAGTTTCGCGTAATATCGTCCTTAAGGGCGATATTACGCGAAACTATAGATTTTTTTTTAATTATTACCAGATCTTAGTATTCCACTGTCCCTGTTTCATGATTGATTGTGTTTCACGCTTTGAGATTTGTGAGAGTTTACGAGGGTGATGCCTGGAAAGATTCATTAGCATCTCAGTTCTAATGAATAAATTCTTTAATGTAATTCTGCTGTTAATATCCAAGATCTTCATGCGTGTAGAAGTTACAGAAAAGGACAATGCATGCAACGATCTAATCTTTGATTTCAGGCAAATCTTCTTCTTTCACCAGATAGTTTTTAGTTTTGTTATGGTTGGTGTTTAATGCCCACCCTCCGCAAAACCTACACCCATACCGCACTGAACACCACCGGTTCTCTTACGATCGACGAAGTTAAGCGACCTCCAGCCTGGTCAGTACCTACATTGGTGACCTCTTTGGAATATCAAGTGCAGTGTCGGTAGATTCATGGACAACATTTGGGAATCGAAAATGTTTATGTTATATTCACTTACGCGCAGATGCCCTTGCGAAATGTATAAATCCATCTCTTAGCTACACCAGCTATGGGTTACTTAGTATCATTTATATCAGTAAATCTTGATTATCTGCAAAAATATCTCACAATCTATAATTTTTTTGTGGTTTTAAAGAACCTGAAAAGGTTGATAAGCCGTAAAAAAGAAATCAATCTATCAGACCCTCCCCAAAATGGGATCGTACGTATCAAACTTTTACAAGTAGAAACCTATAATTTTGTTTTAATAAAATTAAACACCAACTTTCTAAAATAATTTTCATAATTAATACAAAGTTTCACATTGGATATTAACAAGTTAAATTTTTATGAGAATATTTCATCTTTTTTTTTTAAAATAAAACAATTTAAAAAGCAGAATAACAAATATACATATATATATAAGTTTCTTGTATGGTGGCTTTTTTACTGTAGGAATTATTTAATTTTATATCTTTTAAAGTTTACGATTATGTAAATTTTTATATATTTTTAGCTTTTTCATTTTTCAAATAAATAAATAATAAAGAAATATCCTCTCTAAATAATGGCACACCCAGTGGGGTTTTTCTGCAGTCAAAAAAATTATAATTCTAAAAGGGAAATATTTACGTATGAGACTTTTATATACGTAAATATAATTTGCAGTAGATATTTTTTTAATTTATTTCAATCCAACTAAATCGTTGAAGCCACTAAGGCACAATAGCTTACTGATTATGAAGGAAACTGTGAAAATGTAATGGAAAAGAAAGGTAAATTAAAGAACATGTCTCAATGAGACTGAAGATGACGAATGATGTTATATTTTTATGATCGTAGTTGACAGAAAATTTAAAATCAAAATCAAATTATTAACTGAAATAAAATTAAATCATAAAATAAAATAAAATAATTAAAATAGTAAAAGGATGGTATCATGTTGCTAATCTAGTACTGCTTTAACTTAATGAATACAAAGTGAATAATATAATCAAGCATTAAAGAAATTGTCCAAAATTCAACTAATATTTTTAAATATTAAAAATACAAAAATATTTAAATAAACTTATTATGGTTGATAATGCAGAAATAGGGTCCATGAAAATTTGAGAAAATCAATAGCGAATACACAGACGATCATATTAACAAAAAAAAAAAAATAAAAACCACAGAACAGCAGTCCAACTATATCCAATGATCTCACAAATTACATTTTCAAGCATCTGTACAAAACAATAAAACAAATTATTAGGCCGTGATTATCATATATATATATATATATATATATATATATATATATATATATACAGTAAAAACTCTACATAGAATGTACGATGAATTATTACATATTCCATCATCTTACACGCGCACTTTATTAATTTTGATATCTCCAATTCATAGCGGGCAACCATATATTCGGCCATCTTACAATTGATGACAAGTATTTTCTTACCGCTAAAAAATAAACTAGTCTTAGAAAAATAGTGTATTTCCTGTTAGAAG